>LPNX010694164.1:428036-533874 GCA_001517045.1 Pseudotsuga menziesii
TTGCATCCTCAAGATGTGGGCTAATTTCAAGGAGAAGATCATGGAAATGTAGAGATGGAATATCTTATCCAAGATATCATGGAGGATTTGAAGGGATGAGTTGTAGATTTGTTGAGGATTTTGAGGGATAAGTTGATAGAATAGTGGATCTATAATTATGATTAGTTATCTTGAATTCATGTATAAATAGGAGGGCTCTCTCCTCATTTTGGTTGGAGATCTCCCTAGTGGTTTGGAAGTAGAGAATAGTTTAGAGTTAGTCATAGAGTGTATTTTTTATTGTTATGTGATGGAGATGATGCTTAATGCAAATCATGTTACTATGTCGTGTTAATTTAAATTTCTTTCTTAGGAGTTGTTAATATAGAATTTTACTGATTTATTTCTCATGAATTGATAGTATCGATTTATGCGAGCTCACAAGTTAATGTCGATTGCTTTATATCAGTTTATTTCATGCAATTTTATGCTTTCTTAGATCATATTTGTTTACATTTCATTTCCTTATTTTGCAAGTTTAATTCAATTTCAATTACAGGTATTCTCAGTTAAAGTCATCTAGAATATTAGATTAAGTTAGCAATACTCTACCCCTACATATATTTTGTCTATACCTCACAAATTTATGCTCTCTCCGGGTTGACAATTAAATCGTTGGATATATGTTATAAAATTGTTTAATATTTTTCCCCAACACTTCATGTTTTGGGTTTTCCCTATGTGGATTGTTTCTCTTCACATTTTCTTATGTCTACTAGTTGTTTTCCTAAACATGATTTCCCTGAATGTGAATTTGTGTCTTTTGATTTGAATAACGAACAAGCGTTTTCATTTGGGTGGTTTTGCAGTAGTAGGTTTGGCTCCTGCAATGTTTATAAATTCATAAATTTCTGTGTGTATATGTAATCTCTGGTGTCTGCTACGTTTTGATAAATCCTAAGACTGAGATCACTATGTGTGCATCCACGTTTGGCATCTGAATTGATTGAAGGAATGGAAATATAGTCTAGAATTGCTTGATAAACCTAGTGTGTGAAAGAATGTCATAGACCAATATAGAAGGATGGTTTTCTTCTTTGCATGCTCTGAATAGCACTAGAAGGGAAGGCATGGCCTAAGGGACTGTGTAGTAGAGAAGGGAATGCTTCCTTGTGTTGGGTGTGTAATTGTTTAGAAATCAAGCTAGATCTAGTGTGGGTGTTCATAGCTCTGGAGTTGAGCTCACTAGCTTAGCAATTAGTATTTCTACTTCCTTGGTAGCTTGATAAACCCAGCTGGAAGGATGGCTTGGCTGGTAGCGTAATAAACCCATATGTTGGCTTGGATGTGTCTCATGTGAATTTGGATAAGTTTAAACCACTACCTGTGTAAGTTTGATAAACCCAACTGCGCTGGATTGACTGAGTTTTATTGTATCCTTGGCTATGGGGAATGTTTGCTAGTGTTCCTTATTCCTTGGGGAAAATCATGCCCAGCTCAGGGATGGAAGTGTTGCTGAGATATTAAAGAGCACACTGGCTTATGGTTGGGTGGAACGTTGTAGGGACATAGCTGGTTGCAGGACAATATTCTCCAAATATAAGTACTTTTGTTTATTTAAGTTCTGCAACTGTATTTCCTTATGAATTATTATGAACTTATCATGAACATGTTGAATGAATGATTTTCTTCTGCTGTATATATCATGTACATTTCATTATGCATCTATTTGTACTTATGATTTTTTTATTTCAAAGAAATTTTTATATATGTATTATGTTCATGGGGTCTTAGATTGCCCAGGTTGATAGATGTTATCGCATCCTCTCCACCGAGTAAGGGTTGAGGACGTGACACCTAAGTTGAAAAATTAGGCTTTCTCTGTAAAAACCCTAGGTCCACTAGAAGCAGTCTTCCTTAAAATCATTGCAAACATCCAATTGAAGCAATATCATTGCTAATATTAATCCTCTCCTATTTCACTTAAGGTTCTCACTTTTATAATGATGACAAATAGTACCAAACTTGAGAACAATATTGAAGGAACCAAGAACTTTTGGGCATGGAAGTATAGAGTGATCCTCATACAAAAGAGCATGACTTAGAAGACCATGTCTGTTGTAGAGGAAAGTTTCCTATGTCTAGGGTTTAAGAGGCCATCAACATACTGGGGTTGAAAGGTAGATGCATATAATTCTGCAAGTATATATAAAAAAATTTAGAGATTTGATTGGTTCATACCTTAGCAAAACAAAGGTTGATCCAAGTAGCACTTCAATCCTCCTCTTGCTCCTGTTTCTCCAAGAGACCTACAAAACAAATTACGCCTTCCTCGAGAAAATATGACCACATGTAAAGCAATGATAATCAGAGAAATATGAAATTCTAATATGATAGACAACATCATATGATCATAATAAGAGATTTAATATACAAGACAGACTGATTGGAAGAGCAAGTGCATCATATCTTTATTAATCATGAAATAAGTAAAAGTATACCTTCTCTTCAAGTTAGGCACCTCACCAAACCTTGATCCTGTCTTGTTGCTTCTCTTCTCCAAGGAACTCGGCCTCCAAGATTTGCAACACAAGGAGATATCCTTTATGGAAAATGTGTGGGCAGGGGGGATAAAAGTCCCAATTCCTCCAGCATAATAATGCAATGATTCAAGTCCCTTATCATGGACCTCTCTCCTTATATTTATACATTTATGAATAGATAGGATCGAATAAAAAGTAGTTAGAAGCGAAGGATTCAGTTTCATAACCACACAAACTGCCCAAAATTAGAGAAACATTTATTTTTCAACATGTACAAGACATATTCACAGGTTTCAGTGACAATGAATGCAAATCCAAAATCGCAAGATGCAATATCAAAAGTTGTGAATACAATAGTAATTCGGGGTAATCATAGGTCGAATGAAGGGAAATTCATGAGTACATAGGTGAAACTCGAGGGTACCATGTAGTAAAAGTTGTGAATAGGTCAAATATGCTCATTTTTATGGTACTTCTAGGCATTTTTAGACTTTGAATTCTTGTGGAAATTTTTTGTTGACTCATATACCTTTCCAACGGTGCAGAGAAAGGTGAAACATAGTTACACAACTCTACATATGGCTCCTCCAAGTTAGGTGTTTTTTTAGTGAATTTCAATGACTTTTCTGAAGTGTCATCATGGAAGTGTCAACATGTGATGAAATCATGGGAAAGTAGTCATATATAGATAGTGTGTCATTTTGGTCTATAACAAATTCCCCCTAATGTGTGAGGTTAGAGGGGAAGGCGATAGTTGAAATAAATTATAAGAGGAAACAATTGAGTATGGAGAGAGCATAGAATCCAAGATCGAAAGGCTTGAACAAGGGTACCTGAAAAAGAGATAAATGTCAGACAAAACTAATCTTTGGAACATACAGATCCATATACAAACCATCACCATAAACATATAAGTAGATCCAAAATGTGCATAACTGATGTAACTATCATGGTCGCACATTATGCAAAATTGCACCATATAAAATCTACAGGATTCATGGCCACACATGAACAAGGTGGATCCATGCTCAATAATTGATCATAGCCACAAGAATACAAGGTGTGACAAGGTCTTGCATAACTTGAGGCAATAGCAAAAGATGACGATTCTACTATCGGCCCAAGGTATTCAATCCAAACTACCTAAAGGTATGAATCCTAACCATGCGAATAAAGGAGATGAATACAAACATGGAGGAAACCGTTTGATTACCAACCATTAATGAGGACCGTTAACAAACATGAGGGAAACCACCATTAATGAAAATGGTCCCCAAGGTACCTAGTACATTCTAACAAGTGTGAATAGAAGGTATTAAAGTCTAACACTTACACAATCCATCAAGTAGGAGACATTAAGGTATTCCCATGAACCAACAACGAGGGAAATTGCCACTGATGACTGCAATCCTCAAGGTACTTTCAGAAAACTTGAAATCTCATTCCAAGAGAAAGAGGTGTTGACATCGATAGGAAGATATCCATTGGAAGGAATGAATTAAGGCATCCTTCATCATCAAACATGAGGTAATTCAAACACTGAGTGGATCCGAAATTGGTACAAAAATTTGCGACAAGGACCGCCGAAGACATAATGTAATGAACTGATACCACGGAATGGCCGACACAAAAGGTTAAGGAAACTACAGAATGGTTGACAAAGGTTTATTCTTGAATAGTGAGAATGACACATAAGTGAATTAGGAATATTTTGACACAAAGGGACCAACCGATACAAATATGCAATGTAGGAGACATTGACAGATTCCCCATATAAATGGAAAAGAGATGAACTGAAGGAATAAAAACTCTGACATGAGGAAAGGGGAAAAACTCAGACCCAAAAGTTGATATACTCAAAACCGGTACTTTGTTCAAGGATACAAGACTTGATGCCATGATGTAAAAAACATATGAATAAATTTCTCTTCCATCTTTCTTGTAAACGTTGAACAAGTCCAAGAAATAAAACTCGGGACCTTATTCATTTTTGACAAGCTCAAAGAAGAAATAGAAGAATGCTTGATAAAGCACTAATTCATGGATTTTATGAGCCCAAATTAGTGGATGCTCGACTATGTTTTCATAGTTTTAAGAGTCTGAAAAATCCAAAGAATAATCTAGGGGGGTGCTTTTTCCTAAATTTCATTTACTAAGTCCGAAAAAGTGTAAAAATACAAAGGAGAACTCTCTTAGTCTAGGAAAACTAAGGTATTCCTTTTTCGCAGTTAGTGAACAAGTTCTGAAAAAGGGGTAAATTATCACCAGACCGATGCTCCTTCATAAGCGAGTAGAATAATCTAGTTTTAACGAGTGTGAAGGAAAGCATGATCACTTGGAAAGTTCCATCTATTTATGAGAATGGTATTGACAATAGTAACTCAATGCTTTGTTCTTAGGGTTTAGTGAGCATGGCAAAGACATAAAGAATGCTTGGAATATTCTTTATGTTTACGTCCAGAGCACAAAAAATAGAAAAATAAGTTTGACAAGGGTCCTTTTCCATAAGTTTAGTCCTTCAGGTATGGAAAAGAGATATACCTATGCTTGAAGATAATCTTCCAGATTCCAAAGAAAATAGAGTGTTCCTTTCTCATAAATAATCTACATGGCCTGAGAAAGAGATAACTTACCACCAATGTAGATGATCATTCAAATTACCTTAACGAGTCTGAATGAACAAGTTTACTCGATAATCTAGTCAATTTTAAGGATTCAGACCAGGGCTTAAATATAACTCCATATTGGTACCATAAATTTTTAACGAGTCTGAAAAAGTCAACTTGCAGCCTCCTTACTACTTTTAATGAGCCCAAAGAAGAGTAGAAGGACAAGTGTCAAGAAAATTAGTGTCAGAATTAGCCACAACTAAACCAACATCCATAAGAAGGTCAGACCGTATCAAAGAATCAAGGAAGACTTCATCAGAAGGAAGTAGATCATTCGCGATAAAACACATTTCTAGATATTCAAATGGATTGACAGAATCGAGAGCAGGCTCCAAATTCTATATAGGATGAATCACTTGGTCAAATTTTGGGACCAATTCCCAAGAATTTAAACATGAACACAGAGGATTCTCTTCAACAACAATTGAACATGAGGGATATGAGGCCACATATCTCACCCGTGGAGGGATAGTGTCTATCGAGACATTGGGAATCAATAAAGGAAAAACTTGGTCTCTAGTTGGGTCAGGGGAGGGATCAAGAAAATCTAACTAATCGATAGTGACAATTTCCCTATCATGATTAAATTATGTCACATGAAAGAACGTTGACACCACATCCTGCATGGCATAAACATAATCATGCCCAGGGAGCATATTAAAGTCAAAGGGTTCTTCTATCACTAGGAAGTCAACTAAAATGGTCTTCACACCCAAAGTAACAGGTGTTTGAGTAAGAATTCCCAAGTTTGCACTAGTTATTCTATCAAATTTCAGTAACTGAATAGATATCTACACAAGGCTTGGAGATCCCATGCCTCTCCAAGCATGAGCATACAAGATACTAACTAAGGATCCTTCATCAACAATGCAATGAGAAATTGTGTATTGTTCAACTTTGACCTTTATCTGGAAAGGTGCATCAAAGGAAGGTGCGGATCAAATACGATATCCCAATCAAGGGAAGCAATATGAGAGCTTTGTGGGGGTTCATCTGAAGCAAGTTCAACTCCCCCTTGTTCAGTAAGTTCTGAACTGGCACTGAAGAAAATGTGACTAGCATACATTTCACTCTCCAAAATAAGAGTGGCATTGATCGACAATGGAATCGATTCAACCTCTTTGTGAAAGTCACTCTTCGAAGGGAGAGTAGGATCGACCAAAGATGAGATTGGTTCAATAACATAAGGATAACTCTCCGAAAGAAGAGTGGGGTGAACAAAATACTAGGAAGGTTCAACCACTTGATCAACCAAATGTTGGTTAGGTTGTTGAGAAACTTCATATTGTTTAGGAACATATTCTTGAGTCTTGGACCACACTCTTCGCACCTCTGCGATAGCAGAGCACTGGTGAGTAAGATGATCTCCATCACATAGTTTACAAGGGAGCTTAATTTTTCCTTTCGAATGACCAATTTTATCAACGGTGTCAACATGACTAGTAGTGGATGATTGTTTACCCCCAGCATGACCATCAAACACTGGGTGACTATGTCCAACTTGACTTAGAGAAACTGGTTGTTGAGATACTTCAGGATGTAAAAAAATGGGATGACCTTGAAACCAACCTCTTCATACCTCTGCTATGGTATGGAATTGATTAGTAATTTGACCTCCCTCAAAAATATTATAAGGGAACATGAGCTTGTGTTTCGAACAGTTAGTCCTTTCAATGGTGTCAAATTACTTAAAGTGGTTGACTGATTTCCCTCAGCATGACCTACAGAGGCTGAAATTTTTCCCCCAGCATGACTTGTAGAGGCTGAGAGACTGGGTCCAACATGACCTGTAGAGGTTGGATGGGTTCCACCAGCATGAACCACGAAGGCTGAATGGTTAGGGTCAACCTGCTTCGCAAAGGTTGAGTGTGTTCCCCCAACATGACCTATAGAAGCTAGGTGTTTGGGTGCAACATGACCTGCAGAGGTTGGACAGGTGTCCTCAGCATGGACTGCAGAGGTTAAGTGATTGGATGCAACATAACCTGTAGAGGTTGGAAGGATTCCACTAGCATGATCAGTAGAGGATGGATGGGTGCCCCTAGCATGAACTCCAGAGGATGGGTAGTGAGGTTAAACTTGACCAGTAGAGGTTAAGTGACTGCCCCCTTTCTTTTGAGTGTTCTTCCTATTCTTCCTTCTTTTCTCCTTTTATACTGTTGATTACTAGTATAAGTAATTTCACCGCATGAGGTAGAAGGAGGAGGAGAGGTAGATACAGGTGAAGGGGAAGCAATTTTTTGATTCCCTTGATATAACGATCTTACTTGAGAAACATCAGGGGCATTTAAGACTGTTGGAGTGGAAAAAAAGCACATCGGTAGCCCTAGGGTGAATCTAGGTAGATTCAAGGTGGTGATCAAAGGAACACCAATGTTCCCTATGAGAGGAATAGTACAAGGAGTTCCTAGCATGGGGATCTATTGGTAGGGGTTCAAAGGGGTGTTAGCCATAGTTTCAAACAAGTAGACAAAGTATGAGGTCAAAATGTAACCAACAGTAAAAGGAACACACCATTAGCAAGAAATACCTAAGTATCAAGCCAGGAAAACAAAGATGCCTTCCAAAGGAAATTCTGGGATGATGAGGGCCCATAACCAACCAGTGAAGGAATGAGAGTATTTACTTGGCATATTGTGAAGTGTTTCGTGGTTACAAGTGTTGGAATCACCCATATTCCCTCCCAAATTTTCAACCGAGGTTACCCTACAAGTCTACCTTAGGAGTACCTGAAATAGTCTTCCAATGCCACCCGTGTAAGATCCTAGAAAACAATATACTAAGGATAACAAAATCATAGAGAAAGTCCACTGGAAAAGTCATCAGTGTTGAATACTGTAACTTCAAAGGATATTATAAAATTTACTTTATTGATGTAACCCAAAGTAGATGTTATTATTCCCATGGTGGGGTGTTAATATTGTAATTGGTCATCATAGAGTCATGAGGTAAAGCCTCCATTATAAGTTGGGTCAATAGTACCCTAATGAATATAATATAATATTGTATTGAGTCTTCCTAAGTGAATTAGTCCCACTGAGTTAAGTGGGGCTGAATTGTTAGGTTAAAGTTCAAGTGATGAAAAGATTATAAATAGAGGAGATGTGTTCCTCATTTGAGCACACACTCACTTATGTATAGTGCATAGGATATATATATATATATATATATATATCTGCTGGAGGGAGGAACACCTATCTGGATTCTTTTCTTGTAATTTTTATAAATCTTATACAAAGGAAGTTTTGTTGGGTTTTTTTCCCCATGAGAGTTTTCCAGGATAAATCTTTGTGTTCTTTTGTGTGGTTGTGCTTTGTCTATCTTTCAATGATTCCTTTTATTATGGTTATGTTGTTATGATGATAAATGTTATAATATATGATATAAGCATTAAAAACATAACATGGTCTGAGAGCTACCCTGAAATAAGCCTTTGTACATCTGAAACAGTGCTACAGCTACAACTATTGAAGATTAGGGTTTCATGCTTGAAAACCCTAAAAGACTAAAACTATTCATTTTGTTACTTTATCTATATCTCGATATTGGATAAGGATTAGGGGAGAACACTCTTAAATGAAGAAGATAAATTCATTATGTACCCTTGTAAATGTTTCAGCCTCAAATTTACTATAATATATGAGATATGATTCTTCCAAATCATGCTTCCAGCCTCTCCCAGGATTCAGCCTTAAACAGGTGACCTAGGGAGAATTGCTATATATCGGGATACAAAGGTCCAAATAAAATTTTGCAAGATTTTCTGGATAGGGAATGGAATTTAATTTCTATGGTAAAATTTTCATACCCCAAAGGTGAGGCAGTGACACATGGAATTCCTTACAAGTTCGATAGTCTAAACAGTCTTGAAATAAGTCACCTTGGGAAAAATCACATAAGTCCCAAATTTTTAAACAAATTTTGCTCCAACCTATGTGGTTGGAATGAATACATATGATTCTACCTCAGTGGGATGTCTCAGACACATAGGAAAAGTACTTTAGGATATACCATAAAATAAATATCAGGTAATTCTGTAGAAGGAATTGAAGAAAACTATGGCATCAAATATTTTGCAATTTTGATCACAGTTTTGGGAAAATGACTATGTTTCTCATATCTCCTTCAGGAGGCACATATTTCTATCCAATCAGATCTAAAATATACCTAAGTTGAAAAATTAGTGTTTCCCTTTCAAACCCTAGGTCCACTGAAAGCAACATTCCAGAAAATATTTCAAGCAAGCATTAGATTGAAGAAATCTCCTTAATCAAAGGAGGTGTTATAGATCTAGAAGGAGATGAAGACAAAGAACAAGAATGAGTCAGTCAAACAAGAAAATATAAGTATTTCAATTTTATTTCCTGTATATGTTGTGTATTATGCATGATAAAAAAATTTCATTAATGACAATACACTACTAATATGCATGTTATGGGTAAGTTTCCCATGGTGCTATACAACTCTCCATTGCTACTTATCTAAAGTGAAACCTATTTGCTGACATATTGGATTAGTGCACAATATCAATGATGTCATGGTAAATATGGAAGGAATATGGAAAGTTTTCATGAGATATGAATGAATGTTGTATTGGCTAAAATAGTTGCATGATGCATAAGAATTTGTATTTATGCATATGCCCTCTTAAATGGTTCTAACCATGCAACTAGTGCATTTGAATTGTAGAAAATGTCATGTACAACCTCTTATAAGAAAAGGAGGATGATACTTGTTCCAAATAATAAGTGATGACAATTCAATATTCACTCCAATAAACATGAAGCTGAATCTCCCAATGTCAGTGAAACTGTGACAGAATAAAGAGCTTCAGAGAGAGGTAGATCTACCTCGAGAGAGGTAGATCTAACTCAAGATATGAAGATCATCTTGGGCATGATATATAATTAAAAATAAAGAAAATTATCAAGGGAATTCAAAAACAAAGTAAGAGGCCTCAGATACACTCTAGTTATGGGACATAGTTGGGTGACATCATTGATGTAAACCCTTCCATCTATCAAAGAAGATATGATCAAAGAGTAATAGTTGATCATGAGGAATGATGTCTAGGATATGGTTCCAAGACCTGAAGGGAAGTCTGTAGTGTCTTCCATATCAATCTACAAGAAAAATTATACAAAGCAAGGTTCGTGTTTTGTCTCAGAAAGAATAGACTATGGCATGACATACTCTATTGACTAGACACACTTCTCCAGTGAAGTAGAAGTATATGTCGAGCAAAGAATCACCTGTACATAGTAGGATTTGTACGATATTATAAGGAACCAATAGATAAGCACATCTAGTTAAATAAGGAGCTTGAATATCACCTAGGTTGATGAATATCTTAACCTTCTCTACAAGGTTGAATATGGAAACCTATAGAAGACAAGAAGCTTACAGATGGGTGAAAGATGAATGTTTTGACAAAGTTCAAAATGAAGGGGTCTTGGTATTTAGTAACATGATATAGATACATAGAATATCAGTAGTAGAGGATTATACCTCTGACTCTCGTATAGAATGCAGAGGGAGAATGATACTTCTCTTTAGGGGGAGTGACAACAGAAGATCTTTGAGTTCAACATGGCATGAAAAGATGGACAACTTCCTAATGGACTAAGAATTTACCAATAGTAAAATTGGTACCAAATTTCAAGGTTTAATGTAGAAGACTGGGATATGTCGATGACCTAACATGATGAACTCATGGAACAAGCAATGATGGAAGAATACTATTCAGGTTTGGGATATAGTACTCAAACTAGAAAGAAAGAGTGTGGTATCTTCCAAGTGGATTGGCAAGAGAAAACATGCTCCTGATGGAAGTATGGAAAGATTTGTGGCTAGAGTATTCTCTTAAGAGAGAGGGAATTGATTATGAAGAGACATTTTCTCCAGTAGTAAGGTACACTTCCATGAGAACCATCATGGAACTTGTTTCCACGATGAAGTGGGATCTACACCAGATGGATGTAAAGACAACCTTCCCTAATGATATGATTGAGGAAGAGGTTTACATTGAACAACCACAAGGATTTGAAGTAGAAGACAGAGTGATTTTTGTATGCAATTTAAAGAAGGATATATATGGACTGAAGCAAGCTCCTAGAGCTTGGTATGGAAGAATATATAGCTTCCTGACAAGATTGTGATTTACCTAGAGTAAATTTGATCCTAATCGTTACCTTAAGGTTATGGATGATGAACCTATCATACTATTGTTGTATGTGGATGATATATTTATGAGAGGAAATGAGAAACAAATCACAGAAAGAAAGAAGAAGCTAGCTGAAGAATTCAAGATGAAATATCTTGGATTGATGCATTATTTTCTTGGGATGGAAGTGAGGCAGAGCCCATAAGGAATATTTCCAAACCAATGAAAGTATGCTATGGAAACATTAAGAATATTTGATATGTTGGATCGTAAATACATTTCCAAACCCCTAGACACCAACTTGAATTTGTTGTCTGATGAGACATCATATTTAGTGGATATGACTCAGTATAGACAGATTATTGAGTCATTGATGTATCTGATGAATACAAGGCCATATATATGTTTTGTTGTGAAAACCTTGAGTCAATATCTAGTTAAACCTATACGGGTTCACCTAATAGCTGCAAAGCATGTGATGAGGTACCTAAAAGCTACGATATACATGGGACTTTAATATGGTATAGATCATGACTAGATATTGTATGGATATACTGATTCAGATTGGGCAGGAAATTTTGCAGATAGAAAGAGCACCTCAGGTGGATGTTATTGTTTGGGATCCACAATGATCTTGTGGTTTAGTAATAAACTGTCCAGTGTTTCTCTTAGTATATCTGAAGGAGAGTAGATTGTAATTTGCTCCGCTATTTGGGAAGCCATCTGGCCTCGGAAAATTGATGTGAGGAATATTTGACATGGATTTGGATACGGTAGTGATTCTTTGTGACAACCATAGTTTAATAAAGATGACAGAGAATCTCATGGGATATGGTACTGAAGGGATATATAAAACTCCAGTATGTGAGTACCGATGAGCAAGTTGCTGATGTGGTGACCAAGCTTCTATGAAAATATTAGTGTAGTTCAAAAAGACTTTCCTTGAAAGGAGGAACAATGATGATGATACTACATACTTTCCTCACAAGGAGGAACAGTGATTATATGGACCCTTCTCAAAAAGGAGAAACAAGTCGAAGCTTTGGAATCTCTTCAGAAAGGAAGAACAAGTCAAAGATATGGACTCTCTTAGGAAAGGAAGAACAAGTCAAAGATATGGACTCTCTTCGGAAAGGAAGAACATGTCAAAGATATGGGCTCTCTTCGGAAAGGAAGAAAAATTCGAAGATATAAACTTTATTCGGTAAGGAAGAACAACTCAAAGATATGGTCCTTGTTTGAAAAGGAGGAACAAGTTGAAGATATGGACTATCCTTGGAAAGGAAGAACAGGTCGAAGACATTAACCCTTCTTGGACAAAGGGGGAGAAGGATGATAATATGGATCCTCCCAAAAAATGGGGAGTGATTATGAGATTAACATCGATTATGGTATTACAATGATGCTTCAACATGAAAGAGACCAAGTGGGCTTGAATATGATGACAAGGTCTGACATTCATAAGTGGACGATAGTATCCTCTCTTGAGGATAGAAGGTATAACACTCTGTACATGAGAGTGGTCCTTACTAGATAAGGATGGCCCTACAGATATTACTCTTGCATGGAGAGTACCCACATTCACTTATGGACGATATTATCCTCTCTTGAGGATGGAAGGTATAGCACTCTGTGCATGAGAGTGGTCCTTACTAGCTAATGATGGCCATGTATATGTTACTCTCACATGGAGAGTACCCAGATTCAGTTGTGGGTACTTTATAATAACACTCACTTAGGAGTGGTCCTAACCATAGTGGTAAGGATTTTCTATGATGAGTCCTCAAGGACTACATGACTGACATTTTGTATGCAGTCGAGATGTTCTCTGCAGACAATACTCTTGTATGCAAAGTATGCCTACATTCATATGTAGATACCATAGAATAACACTTGCTTGGGAGTGGTCCTAACCTTTGTGGTATGGATTCTCTATGATGAGTCATCACATACGTAGCAGTATAACACTCACTTGCGAAAGGTGCTAACCTCAGTGGTATGGATGTTCTACGATGTGGGTCGAAATTTTGTATGAGGTCGAAATCTGCTCTACAGACCATACTCTTTCTTGGAAGATTATTCCTACATGTAAGTGTAGATACTGTAGTATAACACTCACTTGGGAGTGGTCCTAATATCAGTGGTATGGATGGTCTGCAATGAGTTCTCATGGATGATAGGGTCTTCAGTAGGTGCGGTCGAGATCTACATTTAGTTGTAGACAATTCAGATGATTGATATCATGGATGAGGCTATGGAGGATATTATCATACTTGGAATCATGTCCTAAATTGATAGGGATTGATCATATTACAAATAGATCACGTGTATTGCAGGTAGCATGGATGAAAAAGGATCAAGTAGATCAAAGTGTGGCTGTAAAGGATCAAGAATGATCGAGGTGTTGCTACAAAGGATCGAGAGGATCAAAATGCTGCTACAAAGGATTGAGAAGATCGAAGTGCTACTACAAAGGATCGAGAACATCAAAGTGTTGTTTCAAAGGATCAATAATATTGAAGTGTTGCTTCAAAGGATTGAGAATATCGAAGTGCTTTTGCAAAGGATCAAGAAAATCGAAATGTTGCTACAAAGGATCAAGAAGATCAAAGTGCTGCTGCAAAGGATTAGAATATCGAAGTGATGCTGCAAAGGATTAGAAGATCAAATTACTACTTCAAAGTATTAGAGGATTGAAAGGCTGCTATGAAGGATTGAATGGTTGAAGCGTTGTTGCAAAAGGATCAAGTGATCATGTGATTCAGAATATGAAGACATTGAAGAGTAACTATTCCAGTTATTGATGAATGTTGAAAACTTCCTATGACGTATAGATGTATTAACTTGATGTTGCAAATACTTTGTCTCGTTACTCCTATAGTCTATGATGATGTTGTCAGTAGAATAACCTTCTTGTTAAGGGGGAGTGTTGAATATTGTAACTTCAAAGGATATTCTAAAATGTATTTTACTGATGTAACCCAAGGGAGATGTTATTATTCCTCCGGCAGGGTGTTACTATTGTAATTTGTCATCATAGAGTCATGAGGTAAAGCCTCCATTGTAATTTGGTTCAATAGTACATGATGAAGAATATAATATACTATTGTATTGAGTCTTCCTAAGTGAAGTCGAACCACTTAATTATGTGGGGCTGACTTGTTAGGTTAAAATTCAAGTGACTAAAAGAGTATAAATAGAGGAGATGTGTTCCTCATTTGAACACACACTCACTTGTGTATAACACATAGGATATATATATATATATATATATATATATATATATATATTGGATGGAGGTGCACCTATATGGACTCTTGTCTTGTACTTTTTATACATCTTATACAAAGGATTTTTTTTTGGGTTTTCTTCTCCATGAGGATTTCCCATGATAAATATTTGTGTTCTTTTGTGTGGTTTTTATTGTCTATATTTCAGTGATCGTTTTTATTATGGTTATGATGTTATGATAATAAATGTTATAATATATGATATAACCATTAAAAACTTAACAGTCAATCTATCTGATGCACATGGGAAGGGTAGGTAAGCCTGAAACTAAAGTAGTACTAGGCACCACATGGGGCCATGAGTAGGTACTGGGTGAGTCCCCAAACGTGCAACAACTCCGGTGTATTCTTTATTGAGAAGAGTAGGGGTATCTCCAACAACTTAGTATCACAAGACCTCGTGCTTGACTCTTGTGTGGGAGGAGCTTTTCGGTGTCTTTCTCAATGAAGTTGGATTTCCTAAAAGATAGGCCACTATGTTTGATTATGATGTTTTGGGAAGTTAATATATCTCTTACCCAAAACACTAGCCTATACTAGTATGTGTAGTCCCTAGAAACAAATAGTTACTAATAAATTTTAGATATTAAACATTCATTTTAAAGGGTTGTGATTACTCAAAGGGGGTGGAGAAGGTGAAACCAATGGTGTTTTGACTCAAAATTGAAACAAGATGACTAAGAAAAGAGAAATGAAATGTAAAAATAAAAAAATCTTCTCTTTCTTTTTCAAACAAAAACTTGAAAGCCACAAAAGAAAAGATTCTTTTATTTTTTCAAGAATAATGATATGCAGTGCATTAAAGACAAAAACCCTAATCTACATGCATATTAAAACAATTGTATGTTATTTTTATTTTTCTTTTATAAATTCAAAAGAAAAATTACATCCAGACTAAATTATGTAGATAACAAGAACAAAGCAAAAGGAGTCCTACTATACAACCAACAAAACGACTCTATACTGCCCTAAAGTTGGTATAAACCCTACCTAGATGGAAGGCTTGCATAAGATACAATTCAACTACTTAGGAATGGTGAAGTTAACCAACAAAAGAATAAGGAAAAAAAGACCAATAAGATTTTGAACTCAGACAAAGATCACTAACAAAGGTTGACCAGAAACATAAGACACAATTCAAACCAATCAAAGGGTGTGGGGAGAAAGAGAAAAGAGAAAACCCTAATGATACAAAAGTATTACCACAAAGATAAAAAGAACCTAAAAGAGTTGACGCTAACTCCCTAGAGTCATGCAGATGCATAGGACCCAAAAAATCTACCAACAACCCTCAAACAATAGAAAAAACCACAAAAAATGATGAAAAAGTTGTTTTGTGGGAACTCGGGAGTTTCCCTACTTCCAGGTTGCAAGTCACTCATAGGTTTCTAGTAATGCAAGTCACGAGTAAATCCCAGAATCGCTATTGTTGAGTCTAGTACCTGCGAATGGGTGGGAAAAGGCCCAAAAAAGGCCAAATTTTCCTTAGGAAGGTAGGGGAGGTGTACTATCAGGATGAGAAGGTGTTCCTAAGTGGAAAGGACCTGAAACCTTACAAAATACTATAAAAAAGATAGAGAAACCCCAAACAGACAAGGATCTCCCTAGTAGAGGCATTAATTATATTGTAGAGGAAAGTTTCCTATGGCTATGGTTTAAGAGGCCATCAACATACTAGGGTTGAAAGGTAGATGCATATAGTTCTGCAAGTATATATAAATAAGTTTCATATATTTGATTGCTTCATACCTTATCCAAACGAAGGTTGATCCAAGCAGCCCTTCAATCCTCCTCTTGCTCCTCTTGCTCCAAGAGACCTGCAAAAAAAAAATACCTTCCTAAAACCAATATGACCACATGTAAAGAAATAATAATTAGATCAATATGAAATCCTAATTTGATAGAGAACATCATATGATCATAATCAGAGATTCAATATACAAGAAAAATTGGTCGGAAGAGGAAGTGAATCATATATTTATTAATCATGAAAGAAGTACATGTATAGCTTCTCTTCAAGTTAGGCACCTCATTTAAACTTGATATAGTTCTATTGCTTCTCTTCTCCAAGGAACTCAACATGTGACTACAAATATACATGTAGTAGTCCCAGATACATAATAGTACATTTTCCATGAATAGGAATAATATACAAATGTCATTAGTGGTCATCGCCACATACAATATACAATGAACAAAATATCCATAGTGGATTTAAGATATTTGATAATACACTGGAATCTGGTCATGAGAACTGAAATCTCATTAATACTAGCACCATCAAGGAGGTATAATATGTGGAATTCCACCAAGCCTAAAGGTCTTTTATGCAAACCACTATGAGTATATGTCCCATCATGC
Organism: Pseudotsuga menziesii; assembly: GCA_001517045.1. Lineage (NCBI taxonomy): Eukaryota > Viridiplantae > Streptophyta > Pinopsida > Pinales > Pinaceae > Pseudotsuga > Pseudotsuga menziesii. The sequence goes on from LPNX010694164.1 coordinate 445,042, forward strand.
GAATAGAGGTGTCAAGGTCAAACATGATGGTTCATTGTCTGATTACCGGTCATTGATGTATACAGTTAACGGAAGAAAGATATCCCACTGATAATGATAATGAGAATCAAGGTACAAATTGAAATCCAACAAGTGTGAATATATGTGTTGAGGTCAAACACTTGAAAGAATCCATCGATCAGGGGGCATTGATGTATTCCCAAAACTATCAATGGAGAGAGGACATACCATTGATGATTGCAAGTCTGAAGGCACTCATGGACTCTAGACTCATATTCCAGAATAAATGATCTGAATTCGATGGAATGGAATTTGCTGGAAGGAGGTAATTAGGGATTCCCCATCAACCAACACAAGGTAATCGACAATGCTGGATAATGTGGAAGAACTCAAATGAATAATATGTGCACAAACCAGTAACTACATCAATAATGGATGACATGCAAAGACAATATAATTGAGGAATGGGAAACTTAGGCTAAAATTCCTTTGAACAAGAGCATAAAAAAAATGGTGACTAGACATAGGCAGCATAGAAACGACATGCAAACTAGGACAAATATAAGATGTAGGAGGCATCGACAAAGGCTCCATAGGGACTAAAAGCATAACCAGTTGGTGGAGAAAACTTAGAGTAACAAGTACAACTCCTAAAGTCATACTAACAACCCAACCAATGGATGTGATAACCAATGATCTGTTCGAAGATGACACGACTCAACAGCTGCAAAAAGTAATATCATTTCTTGTCCATATTTTTATGTTTTAATTTTTTTTTGGAATTTGTCAGATTAAAAATATTGAAAAAGAATAAAAGTGATTATAGTATACAGTTAGGAGGAGACGAGTGTCGCGGTAAAGAAAACTAATTCCAATTAGTGGAACATGGCTATGCTCAATGCAATGAAGCATGTGCAGGATGAGGACACTCGGGGGGATTTCTCCTCCCAGTAAGGGATGATCAAGCTGCAAAGGATATGTAAATGGCTCTGCTTGGCTAGGATTCAAGCAAGATTGGTCTATATGGCTTATAACTATGAAGCGGGGAGCCGAAATAAATATCAATAAGGAAATAAAATATCATGAAATGTGTTACGAAGAAAACTTCCTATGGATTGGGTTACCACAACAGATAGAGTAACCGTAGAAATCAATCCTTTCCCATATGCAAGAGAAACCAAATATCTAACACTAAAGGATCTCAACACATACCTTATTCCAGAAGATTGATGTAGATCCCCGTTGAGCTTTTCCACTCTCGCTGGTATTGATAATTTGCTCTCTCAACATTCAGCAAACAAGACAAGCATGCTATATATAATTGTGTTAGACCTACTCTAGCATATATAATCAATAACATATAAGCATTTAAAAGCATCCATGGATTCAATAGTCATTTAAATACACATTATTGGACAGGAAAAGATATTTCTATTAATATAAATCAGATATTACAATAGTGACAACCTCTGTCGGCACGTCTGCGAATTGGAGAAACTGAGTCCTCCACCTAGGCCTCCACCATTTCAATCCTCCATCTCTCAATAGCAAGCTCACAAGCAAAGGAAAGATTGGGAAGAACACAAAGTTCTACAAAGGAAAAAGGGATGCAGACTCAAGTATAAGCTTTGGCAACAATGGACTATAGTTTTCTTGCTCTTCAATTCCTCCTCTTCAATGTATCCAAAGGGTTCCTTATATAGTGCTTCCATGGGGTAATGGAAGGTCAAATACGAGTGATATCAAGGAATATGGAAGGAAAAGAGACAAGTGACTCAGATCCACATCAAAGAAAACTCCAAAACTATTTGGCCTTTTGCACACATCCCGATGTATGCGGGTTTAAGGGTCAAATCCGCATATATACATGAGAACAGGTTTAAAAGTCACGTATAGCAAATAATTCATGTTTTTAGGGATGATCCTGGAAACTTCAAAGGTAAAAAAATTCTCCATGAGGTCTAAAGAGTCTATAGAGGGATAGGGAAGGCCATAAAGGTGTGATCCACCATGTGTGGTAAAATCAACTGTAACAGATGCCCCCTAATGTGTGAGGTCGAGGGGTCATACGATGGCTGGAATACATTAAAGTCCACCCCAGAAGTGGAGTGATGAAGAACCAAGTGGAAGAACTAGCCATCCAATAGTACAATACAATGATCAAAATCTGCACATAACTACAAGTAGATATAGCAGTCCCAGATACATAAGAGTACAATGGCCATGAATAGGCATGATACAAAATATGACATGTGTGGTCATCACCACGTACAATATAGATAGATCAAAATCTCCATGATGAATATATACAAAGGATCATGATCTCCATAAATACTAAATATATATAATGGATCATGATCTCAATAATGGTTGGAAATGTCTGACATACACTGGAATCAAGTCACAAGACCTAAAATCTCATGAACATTGGCATGATCAAGGAGGTAGCATATATGAAATGCCACCAATCTTGAATGTCTTCTACACAACCCACTACAAGTACATGTCCTACTATGTGAATAGAGGTGTCGAGGTCGAACATAGTAGTCCATCGTCTGATTACCGATCACTGATGTATACCGTTAACAGATGCGAGATCACCCGCTAATAATGAAAATGGGAATCAAGGTACTAGAGTGAAAACTAACAAGTGTGAATAAACATATTCCCAAAACTGTTGATGGCAAGAGAACTTTCCACTGATGAATGCAAGTCTCAAGACACTAAAAAATGACTCTAGATTCCTATCCCAGAATAAATGATCTGAAGTTGATGGGATGAAATCTGCTGGAAGGAGGGAATTTATGCATCCCTCATCATCCAACATTAGGTACTCAAAAAGGCTATATAATGTGGAAGGACTCGATCATAAAGCACATGAACCAGTATCAGTACTAGGAATGACCGACATGCAAAGTCAAGAGAACTAAGGAATGGTTGACTCAGGTGTCAACTTCCTTCGAAAAAGAGCATAAACATGAATGGTGACTGAATGTAGGAAACATAGACTCAATATACAAAACTGAGACATCTCTGTGACACAGGAGGCATCGACAAAGGCTCCATAGGGAATGGAAGCTTAACTAGTGGGTGGAGATAAACTCAGAGAAATGAGTATGTCTCCTAAAGTCAAACTATTAACCCAACCAATGGATGCGATATATAGTGCTCTGTTTGAAGGTGACATGACTCAACTGTTTCCAAGGATAACATCTTTTCTTGTCCAGCTTTTTGGTTTTTTGATTTTTTTTGGACTTTTTCAAATATTTTGAAAAGCTTGAAAAAGAATAAAATTGCTTTATAGTTACAGACTAGGAGGAGACGAGTGTGAATGGGCAAAAAAACTAGTTCCAAGGAACGAAACATACCTATGCTCAATGTGAGGTCACATGTGTAAGATAACAACACTCGGGGGAAAGTCCCCTCCTGGTTAAAAATGGGGAATCAAGCTGCAAAGGATATGTAAAATGGCTCTGTGTGTCTAGACATGAGACAAGCTCTGGCTGTATGGCTGATTATCAAAGCTAGGGAAGCCGGCATAAGGCTAAATGAGGCAGGAAAAACTCATGATAATACAATTACAACTTGACATAAGGGAGTACTAGGGACAAAGGCCAGCAAAAACATGAAGAGGAGTATGAGTTTCTTGTGCAAAGACATGGTGATACTATACAAAAGACTCCCACACTCTAAAGGGAAAAATGTTGGCATGGGCACCAAATGCAAAAAAGGAGCTAACTAGGGAACCCATGTATGGTCAAGCTTTACCATTCACATCCTGTCACTTCTAAAATAGCAAGAAGGTTCCCTGACAAGATAGAATGGGTTCGTACCTAATGTTATAATGAAATGGTCATAAGGTCATGAAACATGCACACATATGTGAAATCTAACCTATATGCCAGTTTAGACATAATACCTGAAAGCGGCACGAACGGGTCAAAACAGTGGTTGAAACGACGCTTAAAACGGACTCCTACATCATCATATTAGTCCAAAATGACCCAAAATGGTTAGAAACGGTTCAAAGCTATAGAAAGGGGGTAAAAATTTTCAAAAATTTCAAAATTTTTCTATAAATAGTAAAAAATTCAAAAATTACATATCATTTCAAATTTCTACCCATTTGAGCTCAGAACTTCAAACGCAAATTCTGGGAGCTTCGTCCAGCGAAATTCAACACGGTTTATTCTAGGTAACTTCTCATGTCCTCCTCTTCCATTTTCATGCAAATTTTTTCAATTTCCATGGTCAAATTTGACTTTTAGGCCAATCTAAATTGGTCTTTTTAGGCCACGTGGAAATCATGGCTTTTTCCGCATATAGGGTTGGCTATATGCAGAAAACCTCCCAAACTCTCGTACATATGCGACTGTTTTGCAAACAGTCGCATATGCAGTTGTGCACATAGTTTTTTAATGTATATATTGACCAAAAACTATTTTTAATTTGCAGGATGGTTCTAGAATGGAGGGAGAGGGAACATGGAGATGTAAAAGAGGTTGTTTGGGGTGATTTGATGGCTCAACAAGCTCTACGTGCATGTGGGCTATACAAGTTTTGGTATCTTGGCAGCCTGAGGGCCAAACCAAGACTCCTGTAGATGCTAGTAGACTACTGGGATCTAGACTTAGAGTCTTTTCATATTGACGGGATGTCCCGCACTATAGAGGTGGAGGACATATATTTCATTACTGGATTGTCCCGACGAGGAGAGGTGGTGAACCTACGGTCTCGCGGGCCCAGAGGTGGCCTCAAAATTGATGAGTACATTGCAGTATACTATTTTTTGGACATGAAAAAGGTTGGGATTCAAATCCCGACAAACTTCATCCAGGTGCTAGGATTGAAGGACATACTATTGTAACTCAGTAGGATAGCTGGTCTAGCATCACTCCACCAGGCCTTGTGATCATTGATGTTCTATGCGGTAGAGTGCATGAGACCTACAGTGTATGACTAAATCACTGCACTATTGAGTAACATGAAGTAGGAGCTCAGTGAATGCAAGATGGGAAGGGTACAAAACTTTGGTTTCGGCAGTATACTGAGCATGTTCTTCTTTGAGTGTGTTTTGGGGCTAAGCGTCAGAGTTAAAATTCCTCCTCACGGGGTTTTAGATATGGCCCAATGACGTTGGGTGGATGCTATGCATAGACTGGGTGGAGGTAGGGTGTCCAACCCCTACCCAGCTGACTTCTTTCCATGGTGGTGGCAATAGATTGTTGCCATCGATGATTATCCCTATGGGAGGATAGATTTTCAGGGAGAGCCTGACATGCCCCTACCACCAGGAGCAGCATATGGTGATATTGGTAACGAATCCCAAACCCTCTTTTTAAGTTTTTTGAATTATTAAATTTTTTTGTGTTTTTTGATATATAGACTCAAAAGACATGTTTTGGTGTGACAACACATAGTGATAACCTATCATATGTATGCAGATGTTGGACCACGACGGACTGACATCTTCCCTTTTCATAGATGGAGGGGAAGAGGAGATGATATCATGGGTGTGGATGCAGAGTGGACACACCAAATCATCCACACAAACTTTGTACGATTGACACACCAAGTAACCATTGTGTAAGTCGAGGAATTGCTTGAGGCCATGCAGCGTCAGGTGGTTGGTGTACCACGAGCATGGGTTTGGTTATTCTGATGACTAGCTAGAGCCATGGTGTGCTACCACGATCAGAACCCCCCTCATCCTCCACAGGCTTAGAGACCTGAGAGTGACTCATTTTTGTACTACCATGTATTATATTTTGGTGGCTCGGAAGCCCCTTTTTTTTATTATGACACTTATGTATTATGATGTCACATTTTGGATGTTTAATGAAAAACGTTTATGATGCTCGAGTTTATTTATTTACATGTGTGTAAAAATGTATGTTTTTGATATGCTTATGGTCTATGAAACAAATGCCAATATAACACATAGTTAGCATACGAATCAACAACATGCTTATAAATCCTTGGAACATGTCTGTATGTTATGTTGTCAAATTGCCATTCTAACAATCTCACACGTAAGAATATTTGTAATAATGTTGGATCCCTAATACAATACAAGCCATTAAGCTATGACACTACTAACTACGAATCAAGATGTACCCCAAGAGAGAGAACACCATGTGAAATGGCATCCTGTAATAGCTTGATAACGACACTATACTCAGCAACATTGTTCGAAGAAGGCCATAAACATACACCTCCTGAAGACAATACCTGACCTGTAGGAGTATAAATCACCCAAGAAATAGGGGCTGAGTGTTGAGTGTGGTGGCTAGCACCATCAGCAAATCCTATGTAAGCAGGAGACTCCATTGACATATACCATAAGAAATGAAAGCTAATCAACAAACTCGATCACCATAAGAAAACCTAACTATGCAAAAAACTATACAATAATATACAATAATCAGCCCCGGCTGAAGATCATGCATTGTATTTTTTAAGATAGAGCCCATTTCTAGGCTCCGCCAAGGCTATCTCTTCATAATCTACTAGCTCATAGGCGCCCTTCTCTAACACACGTTTGACCACGTAAGGACCATACAACATGGCATTAAACTTTCCTTCCCCCAAGGGTTCTTTAGCTTGATCCCACAAAAGGACCAACTATCCTTCACTAAACCTCCTTGGACAAACAGACTTATCATATTGGACCTTAACGCGACACTTATTTACTTCTAGAGCCACTAAGGCATCTCAGCGCTACTCATCAAGCTTCTCTAAGTGGACCAAATGTTCCTCCAATGTGGAAGTGTCTAGTAAAATCTCTATGGATATCTTCAATGACAGGATTTCGCATTCAACTGACAAAACAGACTCCACTCAATGTACAAGCTGATATGGAGAAAAACCGGTGGCAGTCTTAACCGCGGTCCTATAGGCCCACAATGCAGGATATAACATGATATGCCAATTCATTCTGTTTTGTGTGATGGTTCATTGGATAATGGACTTAAGTGATTTATTCACTGCTTCAACCTATCAATTCTCATGAGGTTAATAAGATGAGGAGTGCTCCTTCTTATACCCTAGCTTCAAGGCCAACTCTTCCATCATTCGATTCTGAAAGTGCCTACCATGGTCAGTGACAAGCTCTTTCAGAATACCGAACTGAGTAATAATTTGGTTGAATACGAAATGCGTGACTGTCTCACCATCATATTTTATCGTGGGCATAGCCTTATCCCATTTCGTGAAATAATAAACAGCCACTATAATATGATGATGGCCCCTAGCTGAAGCTGGGTTGCAATCCATGAATTCAAGCCCCCACTCAGTAAAGGGACTGATGGTGATAATCGGATGTAATGGGGTAGGACGTGAGCACATATTGCATGCAAACACCTGGTAAGGGTGACACTTCTTGACTGCATTAACACAATCTTTAAATATTGATGGCCAAAAATATCCCGCTCTCAATATTTTTTGGGCTATAGAAAGCCCATATAAATGACCACCACAAGCCCCTCAGTGGAAATCATTCATCACAACCTCAGGCTCTTCATGGGTTAAACAATGACATAAAATAGAATCTAGCCCACGGTGGTACAAAGTGTTATCCACTATAAATTAGTTCTTAGATACATGATGTAATCGTCATCGCTCATCCCGTGACCTTCAACATTTGTAAATATATGATGATATCCCCATACCATGGATCCAAAGTTGAGATAAGGAAAATATGATCATCAACAAACATATCCTCATAAACCTCCTTCTCCTCCTCCCTTGGGAAATAAGAAATGAGCTCCGCAAAAACTAATGATTTCTTTGATTTCGTCGAAACAAACTCGAGATCAAATACTTCCAAAATAACAATCCATTTATTATACTTTCCCCCAATCATCCTTCTAGTGAGGGTGAACTAAAATGGATTGACATGAGCTACCACCAAGGTCTGGCGAAGGAGAATGTAGTGTCTCAATATTTGAACTGCATGAACGGTAGCTAAGGCAAGTTTCTCCACATGGGAATAATAGATTTCCACATCTATAAGGTTTTGGCTCAAATGATATATGACATGCTCATGGATCTCATCATTCTCATGAACCAAAACCATACCAATCGTCTCCATGGACGCGACCACATAAATAAAAAATTCACAGCTATAGTCGAGTGGACTTAGCACGGGGGGCGATGCTAAGGCTCACTTAAGAGCATCAAAGGACTCCTAGGATCACTCATCCCAGCAAAAGGTAGTGACCTTCTTTAGAATATGCATAAAGCCTTTAGTCAAATTGAAAAAATTAACCACGAATCTCCATAAGAAATTTGACATGCCTTGCAAACATTGAATATGTCTAATATTTCTTGGGGGAGACAATTGAAGTATTGCCTCAACCTTTAAGGGATCGACTCTTATACCCTCCTTAGAAACAATGAACCCTAGAAAGTGACCAGACCTCACACAAAAGATGCACTTATGAGGATTTAACCTAACCTGGTAATGGCGGCATCTTTCAAATACTAATCTCAAATGGTAGGAATGATGCACTCTCAACCGAGAATGAGCAGCAAGGTCATCCAGAAAGACTTCAATAATTGATTTGAGATCATGAAAAATCAAGGTCATGGCCCACTGAAATGTGGGTCTGACATTTTTAAGGCCGAAAGGCATCTTCCGATATGAAAACATACCCCAAGTACAAATAAATGTAGTTTTTTGTTGATCCTTGGGTTTGATTTGAATCTAATTATATCCGAAAAATCCATCCATGAAGGAAATTACCTCACTTCCCGCACACTCATCCAAAATTTGATCAATAAACGGTGTGGGAAAATTATCCTTAGGACAAGCATGATTTAAATCACGGAAATCAATGCATATATGGATCGCTCCCTGTTTCTTATCAACCAGAACGGGGTTTGAAACCCACCGTCAAGGGAATAGGATAGATAAAACCAAATTTTAACATATTTTCTAGGATTCACCGCATGCAAACATTGTCGAACAGGCTTCGCATTTGGATAGGTATTAATTTCATGTTCAACAATACGAGGGTCGATACCTAGAATTTCCTCATATGACTAAGCAAATATGTCATGAAACTCTTTAAATAGCTCGGTATACTCCTAAATCTTAGCATGGGAACATTCTGCCCCAATATAGACATTCTCAATATTGCCAGGATCATGAGAGATATTGATAGGAATAGTAGGTGATATATTCACCATGTTCCCATCAACCATCTAACCAGGAGAGCTTAATGGAACCACGAGGCTACCAATCTTCTCACTAAGAATCTCCCTAAAGTCCTCATGCTCCAAATGGTGAAGCTTGGGAAGAAAATAAGATCTATGATGTAACTCTTCCCAAGGTGGCTCAAGCCTAGACATGGCCTCAATAATAGCTTCATCTGACAGAAAAACACTATCAAGGCAATCATGTGCATGAGAGGAATTAACTGCCCATGCAGGCAGTACATACGGGTTCTCCTCCTCTGTCTGTGAAGAGGAAGGACTAGGCTCTACAACACAATGAAGATCTGCTTGATATGCTATCATTGCTGTAGTCAATGACACGTCCATTTCGATAGGTCCATTCGAAGGACTCGGTGTAGGAAGAATCCAAGGATATTCCATATGGGTAGTGTGAAAAGACACCGAATTCAATGAATATGAAGCCCCATCGAAACTAGATCCAATCACAAGGACGGGTGTAGGACAACTAAATGTCCACATAAGGGATGGATACATACCTACACCCACACTCCCAGTTTCCAGCTGAGAATGGTCGATAATCAGAATAGAAGCTCCCGACGATGCATTAACACTCAGATTTTTGAATGATGTCTGATCAATAGTGACAATCTTCCCATTAAATGGAAAGCATACAACTAGAAATAGAGAAGAGGCTATGGCTTTCATACTATACATCCAATTCTGACCCAGTAAAAGATTGTAATCAAGGGGTGCATCAACCACCTCAAACTCGATCGCAATGGTCTTCCCTCCCAAACGGACCTTAAGAGAAGGAATAATTCCATGCGGCTAAAACGATCTACCATCAAATTTAGTCAACATGGTAGTATATTTAGACAACTCGAGAGAACCCAAACCCTTCCAACATGACAAAGACATCACAGAAGCAGCAACACCTTCATCAATCACATTGCGTTTGACGGTCATGTTAAGACATTCTAGATGAATCAAGAGAGACATGTAGTAAGGAAAGTGAGGCTGGAGTCCCATGGTTTCAAATTTGATGACGGACAACTCTGAAGTACTTCAAGCACAGACATCACACAAGGAGTTTAGCCCAAATCCTTGACAACAAATATTTCTGGGCGGATCGGGCATTAGGATTATGGCCCGAATGCTTCAGGACTCCCTTAGGAATGTGAGGTGCAATCTCAGGTTTATTTGTATGATTTTCAATATGCAAAGGACTCTCGATTGGAGGAGGTTCCTTCCCAAGGTCTAGTTGTGACGAACCATATCCTTTTGCATGAGTCACACCCTTAGTAGCACACACCATGTTGATGCACCCATGACTAGTACCGTTTTCTGGTGGATTTTGATCTCCACCCGACGTAGAATGAGGATCATGGGTCCTTGATTTCATATTTTGATTATGGGATAAAGGATTGGTCAGTACAGCTGGGCCCTGTTCTATGAACCTCAAGGCGTCTTCCATATGAGGGAACAAGTGAGTGAGGTGGTCATCATTACACAATTTGCAAGGAAACTTACCCTTACGTTTAGAATTCTTTGCCCCCCCAACATTACAGTCATTCTTGTCATTAAAATTGGCATTTTTCATCCTGGTTCCAACCCTTACAATTGTTTTTACCCTTTTTCTTATTCCTTCCAGGTTGTTAGTTGCCCTTCTGGTCCTACGATTGCACAGAAAGTACGCTCACCGTTTGGGTGGGTTGAGACAAAGCCGTATCTTGTCCCAACATGGATTGATTAATAGAAAATTGAATCACTTGTTTCGCAACCAAATCCATAGGTTTGGCACTTGTACAACCCACAATGCTAGCGACATGTGGTCTAGGCTTGATCTGGGGATTGAAACTAGAATGCGAAGTGTTAGGTATGATCTCATATAATAGTCTAGATTGAGAATAAATCAGATCCAATTCCTGTGCCCTAAAAATTGCTTGTTCCTCGTTCTGAACTCTGAATGTAGAAACATCCTTCGCGATGTAAGGTAGTGACGATTTAAGGAACCACTCAAGGAGAAACTCCGTCGGTATGAAAGCTTTAATCAACCTCTTCCATATACGCCACTCTTGGATATGGTCCAAGATATGTGTGGCTTTGTCCTGCCAAAATGTTGACAAGAGTTCTGTACCAACATCGTAATGCACTGGTAGCTGGAAGTGATTGAGGAAAGTCATAGCAAGGTCATCGAACAAAATGAATGCCCCCCTCGATAAATCTATGTACTATTTCACTGCAGGCCCAGTGAGGGTGTGTTGAAATAGCCTTAACCAGATCAAGTCATCATGTAAGGAGTTGGAAGAGCACCAAAGGTGAAAGGTAGTGACGTGTTCACTAGGATCTTCTCCTGGTTTTCCCTCAAATTTGGGAATGTTTGAGGGAATCTTGTTAGGGACGGCCGACCAAGCTGGGTCATGAGATACCAGATCATTCATTAGTCTCGATAAGTCAGGTAAATTTAACATTGAGAGGAAAGGGAGGCTAGGTTGAGCTAGTCTATGCCATGCTCCCTGATAGTTTTGGTTCATATAAGGCTGACTAGTGTAAATACCATGGCCTTGGCCATAATATCCTCCTCCCATTTGACCTGTGTAGGGTTGCATGGAAGCATTATGATGTGGTGTACCTTGACTATGCCGTACTACAAAGCCATAATTAGATGAGTAAGAAGGTTTTTGATACCCATACCCATAAGGTTGATAGCTCTGTCCATACTGCGGTCCATAAGATTGTCCATGGGAAGCTCCATAAGATGTCCCATGGGATATCCCATGAGAAGCTCCATAAGTAGGGATATGGGGAATTCCATGTGATGGACTGTAAGATGATCCATAAAAAGAAATATGACATCCCAAGACAATAGGAGATACTTGAATCTAATATACTACTGTATGAGTAGTCACAGTATGAACATGACTAGTAGCAACATTCTGACCCAAAGGACCACGTGAATGAGGGGGAGGAAGGGTTGTAAAAAATGCATTCGAAGGAGTAGGAATAGAGGATGAAGGGACATGTGAAGGGATATAGGTGGTATTTCCTATGGTCACTCGTCTCAGTTCTGGTATCCGCATATGGCTACTAACACTAGGTCTAGGATGAACATGTGAGGTGGCTTCCACCGCTGGGATGGAAGGTGCAATGTGACTAGTGCTCCCAAATATCTCCGCACGGAAAGGAATAGGAGTGCCCCCAGGTGTAGTGCTAGGTTCAACTTCTAATTCGGCATGATGTGCCAGATCATGTGCAGGGATATTAGGCCTACCATAATTAACATGACTAGTGCTTGTGGGTTAATGGTGAGTCTCATCGCCCGGAAACCAATACTGGAGACCTGTGAATGAGGGATCATAACTAGAATGAGAAGATATATCTGGTGAAGGATCATATACAGGAGTAGTCTCTTCCTCCCCAACCTCTTGAGGTGGAGAATACATCTTAGGAATACCATCCTCATGATCTCCCATCGTGTGTGAATCAATGTGAGAAGTAGTCTACCCAGACTATCTGTTTCTCTCTCCCAAAGGAGGAGGAGACATGGAAGGTGGAAGCCCTACTAAATGACGAGAATGGAAAAGTGTCGCACCCGAATCCACAATGAATCAAAAAAGAAAAAGACTCTTTCTAACTACACAAACCCTAGGAAAACTAGCATGCACAGAGCATACATCTATACAATATAAATACAAATCACAAGAAAGCAAGGGTAGGATATGTGAACTCTGGAATGAAGCAGGTATGTCTCACCTAGGAGAGGCTTGATACTCCCATACACAATAAGTGGAGGTTCGTAACCAATTATTGTGGCCCTTAGCTTCAACACATATAGCGACTGTGCTGTCCGACCCCAACCTGGCCAGGACACCTGTAGAATAACCTCTACGAAGTACCCCCTCGATATCCTAGGTAAGGAAACTAAGGTCACCTCAATATAATTAATGCTCAGGAGGACAGTCGCAGGTGGGATTGACCGTATCGGTGGGGTATAAAAGCTCAAAACTCTCGAAAGAGCCCCCAGATATGAATACAATCCTGGAAATATCTCTAATGCTACTCAGTTATGACTAGGAGCCCCCAGATATGAATACAATCCTGGAAATATCTCCAGTGCTACTCAGTTATGACTAGGGGTCATCCCAATCAATAACCGCTCACACTGCCTTGTGCTTAACTCTTTTGTAAGAGGAGGATCCTGAGAAACATTAATTATACCAAGGAATTTCACACTCTCACCTGGAGACACACATACATGTTTTGTTTAGTGGTCTCGGAGAATTTACTCACAATGAACTATTCCAAGACCCTAAAACCTAATATTTTTGGTGCACCCTCTAAAAGAAAAGAGTGTAATTCATTTTATTATGTGTTTATTTTAATTGGCTTATTACTCAAAAGGGTAAATGACTATGCAACTAATGGTGTTATGACGTGACAAGAAGTAAAATGCACACCTAACAATCAATGCAAATGCACTGTGTCAAATGAAAAATGGGGTATGCTACTACGTGAAGTGCACAATTTTCCTTCAAATGAAAATGCAATCATTCCTATATGAAAGCTTGACTAGTAGTTCTCCAAGCAAACCTAATGCAAGTACCATGTAAAATGCATAATGATGCAAAAAGAAAATATTTTTGTATTTTTTGAATTAAAACGAGATAATGAAGCAAAAGAATGATTCTACCACCCCCAAACTCTGCAAGCACTATAAAAAAACACCCAAGAAAAGAACCAAGGTAAAAGAGACCTAATGCACTAATCTCAAAATAAAAAATAAAAAATGCAATGACAAGAACATTTTAAAAAATTCTAACAAAAAGACATCTCTGGTCAGAAATAGAGGTGTATACAAACTCTAGCAGCATCTAATAAGACTCAGCAATCATCCACAATCACCCAACAACAATTTATCTTCCTCAAAAAGGAAAAACTCATGGCATATAAAACTATGTGCAGAAAACTCACGTATATACGTGGAAACCCCAGTAAAACACGTGTACACGTGACTGTGAAGCAAAAAATCACATACAGGAAAAAAAAGAGATAGAAAAGAAGGTAAAAATACAATTTGAGACAAAATTTACTCCTATCAGACACTACCAGGAAAACATGCCCCCAGACCCGACTCAGAAACCGAGAAATCAGAGCAATTCAAGAACATTGAATACTGATAAAAACCCCCAAAAGAAATGACTAGGAACTCCCCAGTATGGTCTCCAATAATATTACAGAGAAAATTTCCTATGGCTTGGGGTACCACAATAGACAGAGTAACCACAGAAATCAATCCTTTCCCATATGCAATAGAAACCAAATTTCTAACACTAAAGGATCTTGACACATACCTTATTTTAGACGTTTGATGTAGATCCCCGTTGATGTTTTCCACTCTCGCTTGTATTGATAATTTTCTCTCTCAACATTCAACAAACAAGACAAGCATGCTATATATAATTGTGTCGGACCTACTCTAGCATATATAATCAATAACATATAAGAATTTAAAAGAATCCATGGATTCAATACTCATTTAAATACACATTATTGGATAGGAACCACCTGGGCCTCCACCACTTCAATCCTCCATCTCTCAATAACAAGCTCACAAGAAAAGGAAAGCTTGGGAAGAACATAAAGTGATCCAAGGGACAAACGGATGCAAAATAAAGTATAAGCTTTGGCAACAATGGAATATAGTTTCCTTACTCTTCAATTCCTCCTCTTCAATGTATCCAAAGGGTTCCTTATATAGTGCTTCAATGGGGTAATGGAAGGTCAAATCCAAGTGATCTCAAGGCATATGGAAGCCCAGGAGACAAGTGGCTCGAATCCACATCAAGGAAAACTCCAAAACTATTTGGCCTTTTGCACACATCCCGATGTACATGGGTTTAAGGTTCAAATCTATTTATATACGCGAGAACATGTTTAAAAGTCGCATATAGAAAATAATGCATGTTTTTAGGGATGATCCTGGAAACATCAATAGTACAAAAATGGTTCATGGGGTCTAAAGAGTCTGCAAAGGGACAGGGAAGGCCATAAAGGTGTGATCCACCATGTGTGGTAAAATCAGCTGTAATAAAATGCAATTACAACTTGATATACAAGGGAGTCCCCATGGGAGATGTCTAGCATAATTTTCAAGAGGGATATGAAGCTATTGCTCAAGGACATGGCAGGACTATAGGATACTCCCAAACCTAGTGGAGAAATCTCAACATTGGTACCAAAATGAAAAGAGGGATCTAACGAGGGAACCCATGAATAGGAAAGCTCTATCACTTACGTAATTCCACTTCTAATAGCAGCATGAAGGTTCAGTGACATCACGAAGTGGGTTCATACCTAAAGTTAAGGTGAAATTGTCATAAGAGGATGCATAATGCAAGCGGATGTGTAGTCCTAACCTATATGGTAGTTTGAAATTATACATCTAATAGTTACGAACGGATCAAAGTCTTGGTCAAAGTACACTCAATAAGGTCCCTACACCACACCATTAGGAAAAAACAGTCTAAAATAGTAAATAAGGGTCCAAACTATAGAATAGCGGGTAAAAATTTCAAAATTTTTCTATAAAATAGTAGAAAAGTCATTTTCACCATACCATTTGGAATTTTTACCACGAAATTAAAACACTGATTCCAGGAGCTACGGGCCATGGAACTAGGAACTATCAGAGCCAGGTAACTCCTCATCCCATCCTCTTTCATTCTAATGTTTTTCTTTTAATTTTCAAGGGCTGAATTTTTATTTTGGAACACCCTAAAATTGGCATTTCGGCCCACATAGAAAACCTTTCGATTTCCACATAAACGCGCGACTCTTTGAGAAACAATCACATACAAGGCTGCACATACCAATTTTTGAGGTGGAAACTCATCAAACTCTTTTGTTTTTGTCACAGGATGGTATTGGAATGGAGTGGATGTGAACATCAAGATGTGGAAATGGTCGTACAAGGTGATCTGAGGGCCCAACAAGATTTGAGGGAATGTATCTTATATAAGTTTTGGCGTCTTGGTAGCTTAAGAGATAAACCAAGACTAATCTAGATGTTGGTGGACTACTGGGTTCTGAATATGGAGACCTTCCAAATAAATTGGATGCCCCTTAGCCTTGAGGTTGAGGATATTTACTTTATCACTAGAATATCTTGCCGAGGTGAGCTAGTCAATCTGACAGCTCATGGGGTTGGAGGAGGCCTCACTATTTAGGAGTATATTGCTGTATACTGCCTCCCAGACACATAAAAGGTTGGGATTCAAATCCTAGTGAACTCTATCTAGAACCTTGGCCTTAAGTCCATATTACTAGAACTAGGAAGGATTACAGGGTTAGCATCTCTCCATCAGGCTTCGAGTACATTGATGTTTTATGTGGTTTAGTGCATGAGGCCCACTATCTATGACTCGAGTACCTTGTTGTTGGGTAACATAAAACAACAGTTGACGGACTGCAAGTTGGGAAGAACAATAAAATTTGGTTTTTTTAGCATCTTGAGTACATTCTTCTTTGAGATCATACCGGGGATAAGCCCAAGAGTGGAGATCACTCCTCATCATCCTCAGGATCCAACTTAGTTGCACTGGGAAAATGTGATGGAGCATCTAGGAGGAGGGCGAGTGGCTACTCCCTACCAACCTGAGTTTTTTGACTAGTGGTGCAGATAGATTGTAGCCATAAATGACTAACCTTATGTAGGGGTAGTCTTCCGCGGGGGTCCTTACATGACTATTCCATAGGGATCTGCATATGGCGATATAGGTGACAATACTGACTTTATCTTGTTTTCTACTTATTTGATTGTTTTTTTATTTTTTGATATAATGAAATAAAAAAACATGGTTTTGGGTGGTGACACATATTGATATTGGTCACGTATACGTAGATGTTGGTCCTAGATAGCCAGGTAGCTTCCATCGACATCATCAAAGGGGGAGAGGTGATGGTATAGTGGGTGTGTATGCAAAGCGTACACTCCAAAACATCCACATAAACGTTTTCCATTTTACGCATAGGGTTCCCATGGCGCAAGTCGAGGACTTTCTTGAGGCGATGCAATGACAGGTAGTAGGTGTACCCTATGCATGGGTTCAGTTGTTCAGATGGCTAGATAGGGTTTTGATGTTTCTTCATGATCAACACCCTACTCCACAGGCTTAGAGGCCCAGATGTACTTTTTGTATTGACTTGTAATATATTTTAGTAGCTTAAAAGGCCCCAATTTTGTATCATGACATTATGTATTATCACACCACTGGCATTTTTTGGACTATATTTTGAATGAAAAAGGCTTATGATGATCGATTAGTTATATTTACATGTGTGAATGTGATGTGAATTCTTCATTGTGTGTGTATCAAATTCCACTCTAGTACGTAATTTGCATATGAATCAACAACATAGTTATAGTTCCTTGGAATGTGAATGTATGTAATGTTTTCAAATTGTTGTTCTAACAAAATTACTTGAAAGAATATTCATAATAAAATTGGATCTATAATACAAGACATGCCATTTAACTTTAATACCACTAACTGTGAGTCAATATGTACCTCAAGAGATCGAATACCATGATAGATGGAATCGTGTAATAACTCGATCACGACACTATATTCAACAATATTTTTTTATGAAGTTCGGAGACATACACCTCCTGAAGATAAAACTTGACCCGTAGGAACATAGATCACCTAAGGATTCAAGGCTGATTTATGGGTGTGGATGCTAGAACGATCAACGTATCCTACATATATCAAAGAATCTGTAGACATCTTCCACAACAAATGGAAGCATGTCAACAAACCCTATCACCATAAGAAGACAAAAACTAAACTATGCAACTTTGCAATAATATACAAAGTATTATCCTTGGTTGAGAATTACGCATAGTATTTTTTAAGATAAAGTCCATTTCTAGGATTTGCCAAGGTTTTCCCCTCATGATATACTATCTCATAATCCCCTTTCTTTATCACTTTTTTTACTATGTAAGGCCCATGCCACATGGGGTTAAATTTTCCTGCCCCTAATTGTTCACTAACTTGGTCATACAAGAGAACCAAGTCACCTTCGCTAAAGTTTCAGGGACGGACATACTTATCATACTGATTCTTAACACGACACTTTATTACTTCAAGAGCCACTAAGGAATCTTGATGCTTCTCATCAAGTTGCTCTAAGGAGACCAGGCATTCCTCTAACTCTGAATTTATGGAAAAAGTTCTACGGATAGCTTCAAAGAAGGATTTCACATTCACTTGGTAAAATAAAATACACCCCATGCAATAGCTGATATGGAGAAAAATCAGTGGTAGTCTTAATTACGGTTCAGTAATAACACAAAGAAGGATACAACATGATATTCCAATTAGTATTGCTTTGTGTGATGGTTCCTTGGAGAATGGACTTAAGGGACTTATTCAGATCTTCAACCTATCCATTCTATTTAGGATAATAAGAATGAGAGTGCTCTTGATTATATCCCAACTTCAGAGATATCTCAGCTATCATCTTGTTTTGAAAGTGACTACCATGGTTTGTGACAAGCTCCATTGGGATACCAAACCGGGTGATAATCTGATTGAAAACAAAATGCACAACTGTCTCACCGTCAGCTTTGATAGTGGGCATAGCCTCTGCCCATTTCATTTGCTGACACTCAAAAATTACCTCAAATTGTGGAAGGCAATCTCAAGGTAAGATTAGAACCACTTTAAGAAAGAAAACTGGCTTTTTCCTTTCTAGAGAGGGACCTCTCACTAATATTTAACAAGGCCAGATATGAAAATAAAATAAAGATTTATATTGTATTTTTGGTTGAAATGGGGCAATTTAACATTGGGATATGGAGTTGAAATATATAATGAAAGAAACACAAAGCTATTTTCATAGAACTTCAAAAAAGGAAGGATAGTTACGTAGTTACAGTCAAAATGTTGATTGTCTGGTGATAGGAATGAAACAAGAACAATCCATCAATACATAGCACCATAAGATGAATTCTGCATTATTTTTAGTTGAAAGGATTTGTGAATATCTAAAATAATAGCCAGACCATAAACATGTCTGAATTCAGAACCATTAAACACTCATTTTAGACATGAAAGAAAACACAATGGAAGGTAAAACAGGAAAACACCCACAAGGAAAATAAAGTACATATTGTAATCAGAAATAACACATGAATATTTGATGAAATCCATCATTCGAATATATAATTTCTATTAAAAAAAGGTCTCAAATTACATAACTCAAAATATCACAGTTTTTAACCCTTTTTCCATACAACTTAGAGGTTCTTATACATCACTCCATGAGCTGAAAATAAAACTAACTGCTAAAAATAGGCACAACCTCCTTTACATGTTTCAATCAACACTTCTTAACTAATAACAACTTATATAAAATAAACTAAATCAAGATAACTATTCTTCAGTATTCAGTGCTCCATAATATTCTAGGTCTAAGTGTGCAACGTGTATTTGGTTCTCCCAAACTAATCTATTGTCTTCCATTGGTCTGTTGAAGGTAGCTCCGAAGTAGACATTTATTTTGACAATACTCACAATTCAATATGATCTCTATATGAATAATTATTTAGATGTGAACATGCCTCTTTAAATCAAAAAGTCTTTCAAATTCATCAACCAGATTATCAACATCTGTCCTGCCAGGAAGGGATTGGTTCATATTAGCGAAATTGGTGTGATCCAATCTAGATTCAATCATCTTTTCATGATATTCCTTCTAAGTGAGAATTTATCCATTATCTTCCCAAAATAATTGGATTCCCTTTTTAAATATAGGATTAAACATGTCAATAAAAAAGTTTCACTTGATGTTCCATAATATCAACTTTAGCCTGGACTGTGTCTAAGTGGTGATATTTATTTACTACTTTCCTGGCACAAGTCCTAATCGAAATTCTATCCTTAATGTTTTCCTTCTTCAGATCATCTTTTGACAAACCATTCAAGAAATTGATGGAATTATTGGCATAGTCAATTGGCTTCTTATTCAATTTTTCCCTTGATACTTCCATTATCTTCCTAGATGAATGTATCACCACTTCTTTATATAATATATAATCAAGGTAGGGCCTGAAATTGCATTAGTGGAAATTTCAACTCAAATGCGTCTCCTAAAAAAATTAATAAAATAATAGTTAAAATAATAAAATAATATTTATTAATTTTGGAGGAAGAAAAGGAAAAAACTACTTTTTTGTTTGTATTTTCGACATATCTCCCTATGTTTTTACTCAAATTTCAATAGGGAGAGCTCATTTGCATTTTTGACAGATCTCATCATCATCTTTTTTTTAGGTATTTATTTTTTGGGGGGTAGAAGGGTATGTCAAAAGTATTCCGAGTGGGTACTCGTTGATTCCACTTCCAACAAGCTCTCTCGATCGAAATTTGAGTAAAAACACAGGGAGATATGTCGAAAATACAAACAAAAAAATACATTTTTTGTATGATACCTATCCCCAAATTTATATTAAAAAAGTGTTTAAGACCTATATGATATTTCAAATTTAAATCAATTTCATTGGCTAACACATGATGACATGGAATTTGAATTAGAGTTAAAAGGCCCAATTTGAGTTGAAATTTCCTCTAATGTCTGCTTCTACAATAATAGCATCCCAAATAATATTTTTTGTGCCTTTTACTAATGCTTGACCTGTTACTTGCTTTATTAATTTATCATTTTTTGTTTGCAACTCCTGACATTTGGCCTCCCAAGCTTGATATTTGGCTTCCCAAGCTTTCCTCTCTTTCTCTCTTTGCAATGCCAAGTTCTCCAAGTTTTTATTTTGATTTTTTAGTCCAATTAGATCTAAATCTTTTATGCTCACCTATGGCATAAATTGGACTATAAAATGCTCACCGGATTGAGTTATAGGAGGAATAATCCTACTCCAAAGTTCTTTTTTCCTTTTCCTGTAATTTTCTTTCCATTTCATCATATTTTCCCTTCATAGCCTTCTCACTCTCTACTACCAGAGCCATGTATTTCTTCCACTGCTTCTCTTTCTCAGTGAATTTTAACAATTTAGCATTGCAATGAATCAACTCATCATTCAAACTTTCTTTCTTCTTCTCTATCTCAGCAAATTCAGGTCCCTATATCAACTTTGTAGAAGGTATTTTAAGCTTCTTTTTCAATAATTGGATATCATTTTCCTTTTGATTTAGCAACTTTTGTATCCCAAATCCCTTGTCAGCTTCACTCTCAGTAGCTAGTAGATTTGTTTGTAACTTTTTAATTTGTTCTTGGTGGCCTTTATCCTCCACCTTTTCCTGTCTGAACTGATTTTCAATTTTGATTTTAGTGGTATGCAACTTGGATAATTTAAGGGTAGATTTCAATAGATCAGTAAATAAAATATCCCCTATATGTTTGTGCAAATGTATCATTTATGGGATAGGGCTATTTTCCAAGTCCATCTTCATTTCAGCAACTCTATTATTGGTTGTCAAAGCCAAGGTCAGAGTATTATTAGAATAATCTTTGGCATAAACAAGAGATACCTCTTGGTTGGAAAGTTTCCTTACTTCCGAATATAATTTCAAAGTTTCCTCTGAATTTATATCCTTGGTTCTTTATATTTCTCCAACAATTCTATATTGTTTTTGAATTTATATGTAGAGTCATCTAGTGTGTCAGCAAATGCATACTCCTTGATTTCAAAAATAGGTCATGTCACTTTCATCTTCTTATTTCCTTTGTCTTCATATATAGTATGGAAAAGTTGTCCTTCTGCTTTAGATTTCTGTTTCTTAGGATTCCTGGAAGTGTCCTCCTCTTTAGTATCCATTGCATTTGAAAAATGTTACTTGTTGGTTCTTTTTGAATGACTAGCCAAAGGTGTGATTGTCTTAGCTACTGAAATAAACTTGGAAATGTCAAGCACCAATGAAGAAATATCTCTTACAAAAGAATTTGAATCCTCCTGCATATCAGTATCCTTTAGATTCTTTTTTGGATAATCATCCAAATTGGAAGCATCTTCTAATCCAAAAATATCTTCATGCTCAAAAGGATTTCTCTTCAAATATTTTCTTCTATTGGAAATAACATGATGGGGATCATAGTTAACAGCATGTTCTGTCAAAAATCCCTTCCCTTTTAGTAAACTCTCAATCATTGGAAAGGAAGCTTTATTTTTTATGGTAAATGGTCCAACATCCCATGGATACTTGATTTCAGTAGAATTCTTAAAATTTAAGAAATGTTCAGTCTCTACTATTATTTTTTGTTTGATGAATGCCATGGATAACACTCTTGGATTCAATAAAGTTGGAAACATATAAGGTGGATCAACGAAACCATACAACCTGATCACTGCTCCATGCTCAAACATCAACCAATCACCTATCATTTTCTCTATAGAAAGATGCAATATTTTTCTCATGTATGGCAGTACCCTAGGAAATATCTTTTGAAAGATAGCATTATACCATAAGGAAGTCCATAAACTTGGTGTAATTTTCATTCATTTCCTTAGTCAGTACCATCTCTTGTAGATACATATTTTCCTCATTGAGGGAGATAAACATTTTCAATAAGTAAGATTGAAATCTGAAAGTATTCATCTTGTGGAAATCCATTAACTGATAATGAATGTTCTTAGCTAAGAATTCATCAAACTTAAGGCATGAAAATTATACCGACTTACTGGAATTATCAGACTCGACTGGACAAGTACTCAAGGCAAAAAGTAGACTCATGATGGGCTAAGTAATGTACTTGTCTGTGTCTAAAAATAAGAACTGACTAAATAGGTTACAGTGCACTGTGTTTCTTCATTAAAAAGAGAAGAATCAAGTGGAAATTGTTTGTCTAATTGCTTGACATTTGGCTTAAAACATTTCTTTAAAAGGTCTTGCTTCTTCTCTACTACAAATTGTCTAAAGCATTGGACTATATATTCTTCATTGTAATCCTTAGCTCTCAAGGTGAATTCATCAGGGACTAATAGGGTTTTTCTAAGGAACAGAGAATTTACAGGACATAGGATTTTGGAGTTGTTAATATCCATTATCACCCTTTTAGATAAGGAATAATTATCGGCCCAAAAATTAAGAAATTATGGGCAATTCAGGGTTTGGTCAGTTGTGAAAAAGTTGAAATAAGACTGGTAAATATTGTGAATATCCATTCCTTGGTGTTTAAGAAGTTTTTACTTATGCTTAACAGTATCAATTGGTCGATTTAACAGAATTGTATAAAAAACCTCAGCATCTCTATCATCAAACAACTCTTCCACCTTTTGATATTCTAGGTTCTGAGCTTCTACACATTCCACTTGGGCCATTTTATATAATTTAAAAAGGGACAAAAGGCAGACCTAGTGTTTTGACAAGTGGCCAAAGGACGTTGTATGGGTTGGTTGCTTTTGTACTGTTTTTAGCTTTGATTTTCTGATGTAGGAGAATAAAATAATACCCTGATTTCACGTGCATAATATTTTTATAATTTTTTATATTCTTAGCCATTTTGCATCTTCTGTAATACAAACAATTTTCATCCTTCAATCCTGTCGGATCGATTTTGCACCATTGATCCTTTTTCCAACATAATCTGTTGTCTCCCTCCAATTCAAGGTTACCCCCTTATCCTCCTTGCAGCTCACAATATGAGATTAAACTATAACCATGGATTTGGATATAGCCTTTTCTAAGTAATTGATATTCTTTTACTTTAACCAATTTTGCAAATTTGTTTCCATACCAAGAGTGAGCATGTATCCCTTGTGAAATTATTTTGAACCTTAGATATTTCCCAGATGAAATATGTACCATTCATTTTGGCCACCCTTTATATCCATTTTCAATTGTAATGATTTTCTTCTTCCTCACACCTTTATCTTCCAAAATCATCTTCAGCCATAGATCTTGATCTACGATAAATATTGACCATCCAACGATGCAGGTCCTACCTAATTTTTTAATCCACCATCTTGATTAAATTCGTTCATGTTCCCATTGTGAAATCAATTTGGATCAAAAATCAAAACTCCTCCAAGATCTCTACCATTCAAAAGTGTGGGGCCTACAATATTTCGTAGCCCTGAAATATTTTATCCTGTTTGCATGTTTTGGATGCAAAATGCATATCCACCATAGATCTCCAACATCATTAGAACTCAACCATTGGGATATGAAGCTTATACAAGATTTCCCAAAGGTGGAGATTTAATATGTTTGCGCATGTTGGGATTGTGAAAACTACACCCACCATTGATCTTAAACATCATTCAATATCATCCTTTGAAACATTAAGAGTATAACATACTTCAAAATCCTCAATAATTTATTTCTCTATGCATGTTCTCTTAGCCAAAATATTTCTCCTCTGTCAATCTACTTCCACCTATTCCTGTGACGGCTAATCCTACATGAATTTTAACCTTCTTCCACCAAAATCAAATTTCTTTTAAAATGTGCATCTTTCCCTATCAAAATTTTATGCAACCCTTGATTTCCTCCGCTATGCATATAGGCCCTCCATTCTTGTCATTACACAACCTTGAGCACGTTTTTCTTGTTTCAAACATATTTTTGGGGTTAAAATTTTGGGTTTTTAGTAATTTTGAATTTCAAAGTAATGAACAAACCCCTTATAACATGTCGGAACACCATCAACACCCTCCAAATTCATATAAAATGGAAAATTCTCAGACCCTCTTCTTTCCTTGACTGATCTGATCCCCTCTAACTACTTAACTTAAAATATTGCTAACATCATGAAGTAATGAATAACCATTATAATGTGATGATTCCCCCCATCAAAATATGGGTTTCAATCCATAAATTCAAACCCCACTTGGTGAAGGGGCCCATGATGATAATCGAATGTAACAGGGAAAGATACGAACGCATATCCCATGCAAACACCTGGAAAGGGTGGCATCACTTGACTACATTGACACAATCCTTAAAGATCGATGACCAAAAATAATTTGCTCTCAAAATATTTTGGGATGTAGTAAGCCCAGATAAATGACCACCACACACCCCTCTATGGAAATCATTCAGCATAGCCTCATCCCCCTCATGAGTCAAACATCAATGCAAAATGGAATCAACCCCACGAGGATACAAAGTGTCACCAATAATGAGGTGATTCTTAGCTATATGATGCAACTATCACTACTCATCCCATGAGAGGTGAGGAGGGGCCTTCAAAGTTTGCAAATAGACGATAATATTCCCATACCATGGTTCCATAGTCGAAATGATAAAAATATGCTCATCCAAAAAAGAGTCTTCATGAACCTCAACTTCATCCAAACTAGGAAAATATGAAACTAGGAAAATCAATTATTTCTTCGACTTTGCCAAAAAAAAATCGAGATCGAATTCTTGTAAAATCACAATCAACCTATTATATTTCAACCATATCATTTGTCTGGTGAGGAAAAACTGAAATTAATTGATGTGATCCACAACCAAAGTTTGGCGAAGGAGAATTTAATGTCCCAATTGTTGAACCGCATGGACGGTAGCTAAGGCTAGCTTCTCGACATGATTATAATGAGGTTCAACATCAACGAGGTTTCAGATAAGATAATAGATAACATGCTCTTGGAGCTCCTCATCCTCTTGAACCAAAACCATTCCAATCATCTCTTGATACGCGGCCACATATAACAAGAAATCATGACTATAGTTAGGTGGACTAAGCACGGGGACTGATGGAAATATATTTCTTGAATGCATCAAAAAAATCCCGGGCTTGCTCATCCCAAATAAAAGGTGTGTCTTTATTCAAAAGGAGCATGAAACCCTTGGTCAAATTGGAAAAATTGACAACAAACCTCCACAAGAAGTTATCCATCCCTTGCAAAATATGAACATGTCTAACCATGTGCGGGGGAGACAATCGAAGTATTGCCTCAACCTTAAGAGGTTCGACCCTAATTGCATCCTTAGAAATGATAAACCCCAGTAAGAAACCAATTTTCATGCAAAAGATTAACTTTTGAGGATTTAACCATATTTGATATTGGCAGCATCTTTCAAAAACCAAGCATAGATGGTCAAGATGATCCTCACTCAACCAAGAGTGAGAAGCTAAATCATCAAGATACATTTCAATCATTCACTTAAGTTCATGAAAAGAAATGTTCATACGCCGTTGAAAAGTAGCTACGGAATTTTTAAGGATGAAAAGAATTTTTTGGTATGCAAACATACCCAAAGGAAAAATAAAATCCGTTTTATGTTGATCCTCACGTTTTATCTAAATCTGATTATACCCTGAAAATCCATCCATGAAAAAAAACACCTCATTTCCAGCACACTCATTGAAATCTAATCAATGAATGTTGTGGGAAATTTATCATTATGACAAGCTCTATTCAGGTCTCTAAAATCAGTTTAGACACGGATAGTCCCCCTTTTCTTATCAACCAGAACAGGATTAGATACCCATTCAGTCAAGGGAACCAGATAGATAAATCCACTAGTATTTGTTGTTGGAGGAGCAAGTAGTGTGTTGAGTTAAGAAGAAAATGAACATAGAAAAGATAGTCACAGCGAAGTACATGGTTCGACAAGTTCCAAGCGTTCAACACACCGCTATTTGTGTGCACTTTTTGAGTACACCAGGTCCACTTGATGTGGCTCGAGGATTAGCCACAAGAATATGTTGGGGGCCTGTTGAAAAGGGATTGAGGATCAGTTAGTTATACAGCATCATGGATGTTGTACAATCTTAGAAGACACCGTGCAAGACAAATATAGCGCGCAGGGAAGAATATATACTATTTTTGAATATTTTGTGTCACTTTTTGTATTTTTTACCATATTTTGTGAATATTGGTCATTATATTGTACAATTAGTTAGGATTTAGTTAGAAGTGGACCATGAATGTCACGGAATAAGCCTATATATTGAATAAAAATTGTGAATGTAAGAATGAATCGATGGGATAAAAGAAATTGTTTATGATCATCGATCTGAATCTTTTCTTTATGATCGAGAGTTGAATTGTTGTCTACTTGGATGTGTGATTTATTGCAAAAAAGTAATATGAAGAGATGAGGTTGATCTAAAATACAGTTATCTTTTTTCGTCTTTTTCTATTTCTACAATCCAATGCTGAGTATGTGCGACATGGACCTATGATGCAATTTTTGCAGCTTATGAATGATGTTATCTTCGCAGATCTGTTGTGCAAAAATATGGTTATTTTTGTTATATGATGCTTATGCTATGAATAAATGATGCAATATTTAGAATAGTGATGTTGAATGGTTATGTCAATGATTAAACAATTGGTTACATCTAATAAATAGACAAATGAATTACCAATTCCCATAGTCCTCTTCTTTTCAGCGAAAACTTGATTCCATTAGCCCTCCCTTGAACATCTCGGGTGAGACTTCATCCCCTCTACCGGTGTTGTCAGACAGGGAGATCGCAATGAGTTCAGTGTCGATAGAGTGGGACTGATGTCGACTGGGTTTTGTTGGTTGAGGTTTGAGCCAACAAACTGCCCAATGAGTCAATGCATACGTGTCCTCCTCCTCCATCCAAGAAGAGGAAGGACTATGATATACAAGGGGACCAAGAGTGGCTTGATATGTAATCATCGCTGTAGATAGTGACATGTTCATCTTTGTAGGTCTAGGATATTCATCTAAATTGCTTGAAGAAGGGAGAGTCCAAGGATATTCCAAATGCAAAATGTGAAATGGAATAGAACTCAATGATGACGATTCGCTACCAAGGATAGAACCTATCATAAAAATTGGTACAGAAATATTGAAAGTTCCCATCAATGACAGATACAATCCCACTCCAACATTCTTAGTTTTCAACTGAGAATTATTGATGACCAAGTTAG
Source organism: Pseudotsuga menziesii (assembly GCA_001517045.1). NCBI lineage: Eukaryota > Viridiplantae > Streptophyta > Pinopsida > Pinales > Pinaceae > Pseudotsuga > Pseudotsuga menziesii. The sequence continues at coordinate 473,099 of LPNX010694164.1, forward strand.
TAGCTCCCGATGATGCTTTTGTATCAAAATTATCCAAATATTTTTGCATGACCATGACAATCCTCCCTTCAAAAGGGAAACAAACAAATCAGAAGAGAGACAACATGACCGCTTTCATATTATAAATCCAGTTACAACCCAGTAGAATTTTATAGTCAAGGGGTGCATCAACCACCTCACCCTCAATTGACAATCTCTTCCTCCCAATTGGACATCAAGAGAAGGAAGTATCCCATGAGGCCTAAAAGATATTCCATCGAAAGCAGTCAACATGATTCCAGATCTCAACAACGTAGAAGAACCTAAACCCTTCCAATGGGATAAATACACCATAGAACCCACAGTGCCTTCATCAATTACTGTGCATTTAATGGTGTTGTTCATACACTCCACATAGACAAGGAGAGCCACATGGTGAGGAAAAATGAGGATGTACTTCACGGGTTTCAAATTTAATCATTGAGGAAAGATTTGAATCAACCACCCCAAGGGAAGAAAAAAACACTTTCCTCTACGAAGCGTAAGTTTGAAGGACTTATAAAGTAGACATCGCACAAGGATTCTAGCCCAAATCCTCAACAATGGAATAGTGTTGGGCATCTTGACCACTAGGATTGTGCCCCGAACAATTTAAGACTCCATTAGGAATGAGAGGTTGAAATTTAGTCTTGTAGATATGCAAAGGGGCCTCGGGAGGAGTAGGTTCTTTTCCTAATTTAGGTTCCAACGAACCATAATTTTTAGGTCGTGTCACAACATTCTCAATAGACATCATGTTGATGAAGCCATGTCCACTTTTGGTGTTTGATGGGTTTTGATGACCACCAGAAGCACTTCCGGAGTCCATGGTCCTCAAATTCATATTTTTTTTGTGCAATGAAGGATCCGTTAACATAGTTGGGCTCTGTGTGATGAATTTGGAGGCATCTTCAATACGAGGCTATGTTCAAACATCCATTTGGAGGCTATGTTCAAACATCCTTCACTATATATGGAAATAATGACTTCCGAAACAATTCCAAAAGATACTCTAGTGGAATGTTGGCCTTAATCAACCATTTTCATCTATGCCACTCTTGAATATGGTAAAAAATATGTGTGGCTTTATCTTGCTGAAATTTTGACAAGAGCTCAGTACCGACATCATAACGTACAGGTAATTGAAAGTGGTTGAGAAAGGTCATGGCTAGGTCATTGAACGTCTGATATGTGCCCCCATGAAACTCTATATACCATTTCACCGTAGGACCCATGAGGGTGCATTGAAATAGTTGTAAATGAGTAGAGTCATGGTTCAACGAATTCAAAGAGCACCATAGGTGGAAAGTAGTAACATGCTCACCAGGGTCCTCACCACTCTTACCTTTGAATTTTGGAATGTCTGAAGGAAGTTTGGAGGGAACAACCGACCCATTCAGATCATGAGATATTGGATCATTGGTCAATCTTGATAAATTAGGCAAGTTTAGTGTATCTAGGAAAGGGATCCTAGGTTGAGCTAGTTGGTTCCATGCCCCCTGACAAGACTGATTCATGTAAGTCTGGTTTTTTTAAACACCGTGTCCTTTGATAGTGGGATAATAGCCTCCTCCATATTGACCCATAAAAGGGACCAGGGTACATGGGAATGTTACAATTTGGGATACCTTGATACTGGGGTGCTACATAGCCATAATTGTAGGATTGATAAGAATATTTACCCATAGATATATAAGGTGGTACATAACATGTCGACACATAAGGAGGCACGTATCCTTGTGATACTACAATGTGGGAAGACAAGGAAACAACATGGATAGAGGTAGTACTCCAACCCGAAGGACCATGCGAGCTATGGGGAGGATGCAACCGTAAAAATGAATTTGAAGGAATAGGTGTGGTGGAAGATAGAGCATAACATGGAATATAAGTTGTGCTTCCAATGTTCACATGTCTAGGTCCATTTTTGTGAATAGGGACACTAGTATTATGCCTAGGTAACGGGTATGAATATCCTCCTACAGTAGGTGTGGAAGGTGCAGTGTGAACACTTCCAAACCTATCTACATGGAAAGGGATGGAAGTTCCCCAAGGCGTAGCATGAGGGTCAACGCCATATCCAACATTAAATGACTAAACGACCTCCAGGATGTCTTGCATGCGAAATTTGTTGATGTATTTGTAACTTCAAAATGTATTCACTTGTATATCTTATGTCTTGTACCCCAATGTTTATTCTGGGAAGTATCTGTAATGTATTTGAGTCATGTCATGCCCCAATGTTCCTATTAGGAGATTCAATAATGTTAACAAGTCATGTCAAGTTATTGTGGGTAACTCTCCTAATGTTCAAGGGTTAAAGTCCCCGCAATTCTGGGGCCCTAGGGTTATTAGAATATCCTAGAGAATTCGGCCCTAGTGAGTTATTGTCAAGTCGGGAATTAGTATAAATAGAGAGTGAGCATCCCTATTTATCACACACTCACTCACACTTAGTTGTAGTGCATAGATGAGAGAGAAGAAGTTGTTGGGGCTAGAAAGAAAGAGGCTACTGCTGTCGGGAGATCATCTTACTGTTTTGGGGTTTTAATTTTGGTGTTGATTCTATCTCTAAGGAAGTTGTGGGGTTTTCTCCATTTATGGTTTCCCCGAGGAAAAAAATTGTGTTCATTGTTTGTTGTGTTTGATTGTTGTGCTTCTTATTCTCTCAGTTAAAGATCCTAATATAATGCTAGCTTAAATGATAAAAATCTAACATGGTATCAGAGATAACCTGAGAAGAAGACACTATGCAGCTATGAAAACTAGGGATTCCTACTTTGTTGATCTCTCTCCACAAATTTTCAGCAAAAGAAGGTTGTAATAACTCTCCTCCCTAGGGATTCCTACTTTGTGGATCTTTTTGTCGAAGCAGAATCCAATTTTGAGCTTTTTCAATTTTGGACCCAACACTACTGCTGGAAATTAGGGCTTTCCACAGAAGTGGAATTTTTCAGTGAGATAAGTCCTGGATTGATATCCTCCTCAAAATCAAAGTTTAGAGATCAATATCAAATCATTTGGTTGGATAGAACTCCGAAAAAGCCAAACCCTAATCTGCTCCTGAACCAGCACTGTAGAAATTCAGCTCCAAATCCAGATCCGACATCTTGAACTGGTAAGATCTAAATATTTTTTATTTCCATTTAAGGTTCTTAGTTAAGATGTCTCATCATACCAAGCTTGATGAAAATCTTGAAGGAGATGATAAATTCTGAGCCTAGAAGTATAGGATCTCCCTGGTCCTGGAAGAAAATGAGTTGGACTCCTATATCAATGAGGAGGTTCCAGTTCCAGAGGGTGATGAGGCTAATACCTTACACAAGAAGAAGTTGGTTATGGCTAAGAGAATTATTGCTGATTTAATCAAGGATCACCTCATACCATAGGTGTCCTCCCTAAAGACACATAAATCTATGTTTGATGCCCTAACCAAATTGTTTGAAGGGAATAACATAAACAAGAAGATGAATCTGATAAACAAACTGAAGAAGGTTAAGATCCAGAATGCAGAAACCATCCAATCTTACTTAACAAGGGTATCTCAGATCAAGGAACAGTTGTAAGTAGTAGATGAAGAAGTGGAGAATGCATAGATTGTGATGACCACACTGAATGGTCTACCTAGGGCATGGGACTCTTTCATTGAAGGGATCTGTGCCAAAAAGAAGTTAGTCAAATTTAACAGAATATGGGAAGAATGCTCTCAAGAAGAAGCTCAGATAGCAGCTCAAGAAGAAAATATGGGAGGTGAATATCAAGCTCTCATATCCCACACCAAGAAAACTAGAAGAGACCATCATCACTCCAAAGGTAAGATATCACACTCTAGAAGAGATATGTCTACTATTAGATGTTACAAATGTGATGAGAAAGGTCACATATCCAAATACTACCCTAACAAAGGGAACTCAAAGAAGAAAACGGGAAACAAGAGAAGACATCATGCTCATGCTGCAGAGGATGATGAACCTTCCACGAAGAGAATTAGACAAGAAAGTGATGATTCTTCAAGTGATGAAGAATATGTACTAATCTCTGCTCTCATGGGAACTATCTCACATGGAAGCAATGATTGGCATATATACATTGGTGATTCCAAACATATGACGGGATTCAAGGAATCCTTTTTGAAACTATCTGAACATGAATCACCTCACAAGGTGAAACTTGGGGATGAATACCAGTATCCAATAGAATGTAGTGGTGAATCCTCCTATAAGCTAGACTCTGGAAAGTCTATGAAGATGAAAAATGTATTGTTTGTTCCAGTACTAAAGAAGAAATTCCTCTCCATATCTGCATTGGATCCAAAAGGAATGAGGGTTGCTGTTGTAGATGGCCAAGTTCTTATGTGGTCAAAGGGAAAGAATTTTAATGATGCAATAGTGATTGGGGAACAATAAGGAGGTATATATAAATTGAAGGGCCAATCAGAACAAGCTTTGGTTCATGACTTAGTAGAACCAAATTAACTTTGGAATAGAAGGCTTGCACATGTGCATTACAGAGCACTACCACCTACAAGAAAAGCTGTTGAAGGTCTTCCAGAAATGCAGACAAAACATGATGGTGTTTGCAAAGGATGTGCAAAGGGAAAGAAAAAAAAAAGACATTTCCAAGTAGTGAGAGAAAGGAAAAAGGAATCTTAGAAATCATCCACTGTGATGTATGCGGTCCGATGTCATCCAGTTCATTAAGCAGGTATGTATACTATGTTTCTTTCATCTATGATTTTTATAGGAAGACATGGATATACTTTATGAAGAACAAAGATGAAGTATTCAACAAGTTCAAGGAATTCAAAGCCTTGATCAAGAACCACACAGAAAAGAAGATCAATATTTTTCGATCAGACAATGGTGGAGAATTCACATCGAATGAATTCAAAGACTTATGAAAATATTTAGGGATTAAGAGGGAGTTAAACACTCCATATAATCCACAATAAAATGGAGTTGTAGAAAGGAAGAATAGAATGATCATGGAAGTTGCAAGGGCCATGCTTCATGATCAATATCTTCCCATGCATATATGGGTAGAAGCTGCCAGAACAACGGTGTATGTATAGAACCATACTCCACACAGAGTACTTGAGAATAAGACACCTAAAGAAGTGTTTTTCGGTAAGAAACTAGAAGTCATCCATCTTAGAATATTCAGCTGTCTAGTGCACATACATATTCTAAAAGAAAAAAATGACAAAGTTAGATCCTTCAAGAAGGAAGGGTATATTTGTGGGATACTCTGAAAGCTTGAAGGCTTACAAAATATACTTTCCAGGATTCAAGAATATCAACATCAGCAGGGATGTGACATTTGACAAATACTCAGCTTACAACAAATCTAGAAAGAGACCTGTTGAAGAACTTGAAGAAACAGAAGCACCCAGAATTCATGACACAACCATGAATGAAGAATATCAAGAAGAATATCAAGTAATAAAATAACCTCAAGAACCTATAGATCCACCTTAGGAGAAGAATCCTCACAAGAGGAAACATGCTTGGGTATGAGAAGTTATCCAAGGTGCAGAAAGATATGGGGCTCTAGAAGAATCACACAGAGAAAGGAAAAGAACTAGGTCTTATTTCAGTTATGTAGCCTTATTATGTAATTTCATTGATAAATAACCTTACAACTATGAATAAGAAATAGAAAAGAAAGAATGGAAGGATGCTATGATCGAAGAATATGAATCGATCATGAAGAATGATGTTTGGGATGTTGTCCCAAGACCTGAGGGGAGGTCTATCGTGACTTCCAAATGGATGTACAAGATCAAGCATGCTACCGATGGAAGCATAGAAAATATAAAGCAAGATTCGTGGGTCGTGGATTCTCCCAGAAAGAAGGAATAGATTATGAAGAAACTTTTGCACTTGTAGCCACATACACTTCCACCAGATCAGTACTTACTCTGGCTGTAGTGATGAAATGGAAGATACACCAGATGGATGTCAAGACTACTTTCTTGAATGGTGTAGTAGAAGAGGAAGTTTATGTGGAGCAGCCACTCAGTTTTGAGACACATGAAAGGGAGTCTCATGTGTGTAGATTGAAGAAATCCTTGTACGGCTTGAAACAATAACCCAGGACATGGTACGCCATAATTGACAGCTTTCTATCCAGTTTGGGATTTACCAAGAGTAAAGCAGATTCTAACCTTTACTACAAGGTTGAAGATGGCAACCCAGTGATGCTCCTACTGTATGTATATTATCCCTTTGTAAGAGGTATGGATGGGTTGATTGTTGATACGAAGAGAAATATTGCTGCCAAGTTCGAAATGAAGGACTTAGGTATGATGCATTATTTTTTAGGCATGGAGGTGTGGTAGAATGTTGATGGAATATTCCTTGGACAAGGGAAATATGCAGTAGAGATCATGAAGAGATTTGGGATGATGGACTGCAAGGAATTAACCACACCTATGGAATCGAACCTGAATATATTGAGTGATGCTTCATCTGAGTCAGTTGATGTGATGATGTGTCGTCAGATGATTGGATCTTTGATGTACCTAATGAATATGAGACCACATATTTGGTTTGCTGTGAACACCTTGAGCTAGTTCCTGATAGATCAGAGACATGTTCACTTGATTACTGCAAAGCATATTCTGATGTACCTAAAGGGTACAGTTGATTATGGGCTCAAGTATAAGGCTGATCAGAAGATTAACCTGGAGGGTTAAGTTGATTCAGATTGGGAAGGCAATGCCATCGATAGGAAGAGCACTTCAGGGTGCTGCTTCAGTATGGGATCAGGTGTGATCTCTTGGTTTAGCAGGAAGCAATTTTGTGTGGCACTGAGTACAGCTGAAGTAGAGTATGCCATAGCTTGTTCAGCTAGTTGTGAGGCAGTTTTTAGATTTTTAACATTAAGCTAGCATTATATTAGGATCTTTAATTAAGAGAAAAACAAGCACAACAATCAATTACAATAGAAAAACCTCATCAATCGTCTCTAATGAAGCATCACTCAATAGCTTCAGGTTCGATGCCATAGGTGTGGTCATGGCCTTGTAGTCCATCATCCCAAACCTCTTCAGGATCTCTACTACATACTTCCCTTGTCCGAGGGAGATTCCATCTGCATTCTACAACACCTCCATGCCTATAAAATAATGCATCATACCCAAGTCCTTCATTTTTAACTCGACAACAATCTTTCTCTTTGTATCAACAATCAACCCATCCATACCTGTTACAAACAAATAATATACATACAATAGGAGCATCACTGGGTTTCCATCTTCAAACTTGCAGTAAAGGTTGGAATCTGCTTTATTTTTAGTAAATCCCAAACTGGGTAGAAATATGTCAATTCTGTCATACCATGTGCTAGGTGCCTGTTTCAAACCATATAGGGATTTATTCAATCTACACAAATGAGACTTCCTATCATGTGTCTCAAAACCGAGTGGTTTCTCTACACACACTTCCTCTTCCACTACACCATTCAAGAAAGCAGTCTTGACATCCATTTGGTGTATCTTCCATTTCATCACTGTAGCCAAATAAATTACCAATCTGATGGAAGTGTATATGGCTACAGGTGCAAAGGTTTCTTCATAATCTATTTCTTCTTTCTATGAGAATCCACGAGCCACAAATCTTACCTTATATTTCTATATGCTTACCATCTGCAGCATGCTTGATCTTGTAGATCCATTTGGAAGTTACAACCGACTTCCCTTCTGGTCTTGGGACAACATCCCAAACATCATTCTTCATGATTGATTGATACTCTTCAATCATAGCATCCTTCCATTCTTCATATTCTGACGCTTCTTCATAATTGAAAGGTTCTTTATTGATAAAGTCACATAGTAAAGCTACATATCTAGAGCATTATTTGGTTCTCTTTCTTTCTCTGTGATTCTCTTCTGGAGCCCCATATATTTCTGCACCTTGTATATCTTCTCGTACCCAAGCAGGTTTCCTCTTGTGAGGATTCTTCTCTTGAGGTGGATCTACAGGTTCTTGTGGTTCTTCAAATTCTTGATCTTCTTCTTGAGTTTCTTCATTCGTGGTTGTGTCATGAATTTTGGGTGCTTCTGCTTCTTCAGGTTCTTCAACAAGTCTCTTTCTGGATTTGTTGTAAGTTGTGTCTTCATCAAATGTTACATCCCTGCTGATGTCGATCTTCTTGAATCCTAGGAAATATATTCTATAAGTCTTTGAGCTTTCAGAGTATCCGACAAATATACCCTTATTTCCTGAAGGATGTAATTTTGTTCTCTTCTCTTTTGGAATGTGTATGTACACTGGACAATTGAATATTCTGAGATGGCTGATTTCTGGTTTGTTGCTGGAAAAGACTTCTTCAGGTGTCTTGTTCTTGAGTACTCTATGTGGAGTATGGTTCTGTACATACACCACTATTTTGGAAGCCTTTTCCCATCTTGATCATGAAGAATTGATCTTGCAGCTTCCATGATAGTTCTATTCTTCCTTTCTGCAACCACATTCTGTTGTGGAATATATGGAGTGGATAACTCCCTCTTAATCCCGGATTATTTGCATAAGTATTTGAATTCATTTGATGTGACTTCTCTGCCATTATCTGATCGAAAGGTCTTGATCTTCTTTTCTGTGTGGTTCTCGATCAAGGCTTTGAATTCCTTGAACTTGATGAAAAATTCATCTTTGTTCTTCATGAAGTAAATCCATGTCTTCCTAGAAAATTCATCAATGAAGGAAACATAGTATACATACCCGCTTAGTGAAATTGATGACATTGGTCTGCATACATCAGAGTGGATGATTTCCAAGATTCCTTTTGCTTTGCTCTCGCTACTTGGAAATGTCTTCTTTGTATTCTTTCCTTTTGCACATCCTTTGTAGACCCCTTCATGTTTTTCTTGAATTTCTGGAAGACCTTCAACAGCTTTGCTTGCAAGTGGTAGTGCTCTGTAATGCACATGTGCAAGCCTTCTATGCAAAAGTTCATTTGGATCTGCTGATTCATGGACCAAAGCTTGTTCTGGATGGCCCTTCAATTTGTATAATCCTCCTTCTTGTTCTCCAATTACTATTGCATCATCAATAGTATTTCCTCTTGAGCACATGAGGACTTGGACATCTACAAATTAAACCCTCATGCCTTTTGTATCTAGTGCTGATATGGATAGAAGATTCTTCTTTAGTCCTGGTACAAACAAGACATCCTTCATTTTCATAGACTTTCCAAAGTCTAGCTTGTAGTAGGATTCACCACTACCTTTTATGGGATATTGGTAGTCATCCCCAAGTTTCACCTTATGGGGTGAATTATGTTTGGATAGTTTCTCAAAAGATTCCTTGAACCTGTCATGTGTTTGGAAGCCCCACTATCAATAAGCCAATATTTTCTTCCATGAGTGACAGTTCCCATGAGAGTGGAGATTAGAACATATTCTTCACTTGAAGATTCTTCACTTTCTTGTTTTACTTTCATCCTGGAAAGATCATCATCCTCAGCAATGTGAGAATGATGTATTCTTTTGGAGTTCTTCTTCTTGGATCCATTCTTAATCATGGGGAAATTTCTAGCAAAGTGTCCTATTTCATCGCATGTATAACATCTGAGTTTGGATGGATCCCTTCTTACAGGATTATTTTTTTGATGAGAATGCTTACCTTGGTGATGATGATTTTCCCTTCTTCCTTTCCTAGAGTGTACTATGAGAGCTTGATCTTCACTTCCCATATTTTCTTCTCGAGTTTCTATTCAAGCTTCTTCTTGTGAACATTCTTCCCACAGTCTACTGAACTTGACTAACTTCTTCCTAGCATAGATTCCTTGGATGAAAGAATCCCATAACCTAGGGAGACCATTCAAGGTTGTCATCACAATTTCTGCATTCTCCACTTCTTCATCTACTGCTTCCAGTTGTTCTTTGATCTCAAAGACCCTTTTGAAGTATGACTGGATGGTCTCCTCATTCTGGATCTTTACATTCTTCAACTAGTTCCTTAGAGTCATCTTCTAGTTGATGTTCTTCCCTTCAAACAGTTTGGTTAGGGAATCAAACATAGCTTTAGGTGTCTTGAGGGAGGACACCTGTGGTATGAGGTGATCCTTGATTGAATCAGCAATGATCCTCTTTTACATAACTAACTTCTTCTTATGTAAGGCCTTGGCCTCATCTCCCTTTGGAACTGGAACCTCCTCACTAATATAGGAGTCCAACTCATTTTCTTCCAGGACCAGGGAGATCTTATACTTCCAAGCTCAGAAGTTATCAGCTACCTCAATATTTTCATCAAGATTAGTATGATGAGACATCTTAACCGAGAACATCAAATGGAAATAAAAAATATTTAGATCTTACCAGGCCAAGATGTCAGATCTAGATTTGGAGCTGAAATTCTGCAATGCTGGTTCAGGAGCATATTAGGGTTTTTCTTTTATAGAGTTCTGTCCAACCAAATTCTTTGATTTTGATCCCTAACTTTTATTTTGGGGAGGAGATCAATCCAGGCCTGGGCTCACTGAAAAATTCCACTTCCGTGAAAAGCCCTAATTTCTGGCAGCAGTGTCGGGTCCAAAACTGAAAAACCTTAGAATTGGATTCTGCTTTGACAGAAAAATGTTCCCTAAGGAGGAGAGTTGTTCCACCCTAATTTTTATAAAAATCTATGGAGAGAGACCAACAAATTAGGAATCCCTAGTTCCCACAGCTACACAGTGTCTTCTTGTCATGTTAGCTCTGATACCATCTTAGATTTTTAACATTAAGCTAGCATTATATTAGGATCTTTAACTGAGAGAACAACAAGCACAGCAATAAAACACAAGAGACAATGAAAACAGTGTTTTTCCTTGAGGAAACCATAAATGGAGAAAACCCCGCAACTTCCTCAGAGATAGAATCAACACCAAAAGTAAAACCCAAAACAGTACAATGATCTCCCGACAGCAGTAACCTTCTTTCTTCCTTACCCCAGTTTCTTCCTCTTCCTCAACTATGTGCTACAACTAAGTGTGGGTGAGTGTGTGATAAATAGAGAGGCCAAATCTCTATTTATACTAATTCCTAACTTGACTATAGCCAACTAGGGCCGAATTCACTAGGTGAGCCTAATAACCCTAGTGCCCCAAAAAAACGATGACTTTAACCCTTAGACAATAGGAGGGTTACCCACCTTGACTTGACATGACTTATTTACATTATAGAAACTCCCAATCAGAACATTGGTGCATGAAATGACTCAAGTACATTACAAATACATCCCGGAATAAACATCGGGTTACAATACATGAGAAATACAAATGAATACATTCCAAAGTTACAATTACATCAACAACAGTATGGCTAAGGAAGCTACTGTTAGATTTATTTGATCTCCAGTTAGATTCTACTTGTATATATTGTGACAACCAGAGTTGTGTGAAGTTCTCGGAGAACCCAGTGTTCCACGACAAGTCAAAGAATATTGATCAAGTATCGCTATATCAGGGATAAGCTTGGTGTTCTCCAGATTGATATTCCTCCCAAGAGGAAGTGATGTGTCCGTGCAAATCCCTTCTAACATGGTGAGAGGATTGGTTCCTTCCATGGTCGGATGTAAGAGTTGTGACATGGTGATAGGATTGGTTCCTTCCATTGTCAGATGTATGTGATGATCCCACATCCAACATGAAAAGGGATGGCTCTATGAAGACACATCTAGTATGAAAAAGGACTAGCTCTGTGTAGATCCCACACCTAGGATGAAAAAGAGTTGGCTTTGTGAAGACACATCTAGTATGAAAAAGGACTAGCTCTGTGAAGACTCATCTAGTATGAAAAAGGACTAGCTCTGTGTAGATCCCACATCTAGTATGAAAAAGGACTATCTCTATGAAGACTCATCTAGTATGAAAAAGGACTAGCTCTGTGTAGATGCTACATATAGTATGAAAAAGGACTAGCTCTGTGATGATACATCTAGTATGAAAAAGGACTGGCTCTGTAGATGTACATCCAGCATGAAAAATGACTGGCTCTGTAGAACTTCCTATGATGAGAAGAATTAAGAGATATCACCCTTGATGATAACCCAGTGATGATCCATATCGAGTGATGATGATCCAGATCTAGTGATGATGATCCAACAGTGATGATCCAAATTGAGTGATGATCTAGATCAAGATGAAGATGAATTGAATATCAAGATAACTTAAAGATGAAGATGACTTGAAGATGAAGATAACTTGAAGATGAAGATGACTTGAAGATGAAGATGAAGAGAACTCATTGATGATCTAGATGATATAGAGAATAAGACCCGTGTTGATAAATTGTGTCGAGAGAATACCTTCATAGTTAAGAGGGAGTGTTGATGTATTTGTAACTTTAGAATGTATTCACTTGTATATCTTATGTCTTGTACCTCGATGTTTATTCCGAGAAGTATCTGTAATGTATTTGAGTCATGTCATGCCCCAATGTTCCCATCAAGAGATTCAATAATGTAAACAAGTCATGTCAAGTCATTGTGGGTAACCCTCCTATTGTTCAAGGGTTAAAGTCCTTACAGTTATGGGGCCCTAGGGTTATTAGAATCTCCTAGAGAAGTCGGGCCTAGTGAGTTATTGTCAAGTTTGGAATTAGTATAAATAGAGAGTGATCCTCTTTATTTATCAAACACTCACTCACACTCAGTTGTAGTGCATAGCTGAGAGAGAAGAAATTGATGGGGCTAAAAAGAAAGAGGCTACTCCTGTCGGGAGATCATCTTACTGTTTTGTGGTTTTACTTTTGGTGTTGATTCTATCTCTAAGGAAGTTGCAAGGTTTTCTCCATTTATGGTTTCCCCAAGCAAAAACATTGTGTTCATTGTCTCTTGTGTTTGATTGTTGTGCTTTTTATTCTCTCAGTTAAAGATCATAATATAATGCTAGCTTAAATGATAAAAATCTAACAAAATCTAAATGGGCCAGTTCTACAGGGTATCGAATGAGTCTCATCACTTGACCTCTATGAATAACATCAATGATGTGTGTTTACATAGTCTGAAAACTGGTATAGTACATTATATGATGCACTAACCTAAAAAGGATTGACTTATTCCAGAGTCCCATATACACTATCTAGCGTGTTCCCCATCCTAGGGGGAGAAGAAGGAGGGGCCTCTGGGATTTAAAATGTATGAATCATGGTGAGATCATTGTGTGAATCACAGTGAATATGATTCCACCCATACTGTCTGGCTCTCTTCCGCAAAGGAGGAGGAGACGTAGAAGGCGAAAGACCCCCTAAACATTAATAACAACAAGAATCTGCTCCTGGATCCATGATGACTCCATAAAAATAAAAATACTCAAACTAATCACAAATCCTAGAGAAATATAGCATGGACAGAGCACACCCTTAAGAGAATCTAAGACAAAATGGAAGAAATCCAAGGGGAGGATAAGTGAGCTCCAAAATGTAGCAGGTATGTCTCGCATAGTAAAGGCCAGAGACTCTCATACACTACAAGAGGAGGTTTGTAGCCAATTATAATGGCCCTCAGCTTCAACGCATAAAGAGACTATGTTGTTTGACCCCTACGTCACTACGACACTCAGAGAATAACCTCTACAAGTACCCCCTGTGATACCTAGGTAAGGAAACTAAGGTAACCCCATTATAACCAATGCTCAGGTGGATAGTCACAGGAGGTATCTACTGTATGGGAAGGGTAGAAAATACCAAAGCTCAAAAGCACCAAAAGGTACCTCAAAATTCCCCAGATATGAATAAGATCCTGGAAATATATCAGGCCTTGCATAGAGAGTGGCAAGGGGTTATCCCAATGAAAAACATGTACGCTGCCTCATTCTTAACTCTTGTGTAAGAGGAGCCTCATGAGAACACTAATTATACCAAGGATGTCACTCTCTCACCTGGAAAGACACTTACCTATTTTTTTTAGTAGTCTTGGAGAAATTTACTAACAAAAACCTATTCCAAGACTCTAAAACCTAAGCTTGTTGATGTACCTTATCAAAGAGAATTGTGTAATTCATTTTAAATTAAGCATTGATTTTAGGGGTCATGATTACTCAAAGGAAATGACCATCTAACCAATGATGTTATGACTTAGTAGTGAAAGTAAATATGCACGCCTAACAAACAATGCCAAGTGCAATTTTGTCTTTAAACGAGAAAACCGGGTATGCCACTGCATGAGATGAATATTTTTCCTTCAAATGACAATGCAACCATTCCTAGATAAAATTATGACTATTAAACTAGTAAGCAAACATAATGCAAGTACCATGCCAATGCAAATGCAAAAATGCATAAACATGCCAAAAATAAAAATAAAAGATTTATTTTTGAAATAAATGATATGCGAAAGAAACAAAAGACTCTACAAATCTCATACCCTATAGCAACTCTCAGATAGAATCCAATCAAGAAACTGAGATAAAATAAATATAATGCACTAATACCAAAACAAAAAGGAAATGAGATGACATGAACAACTTCTAATTAACAAGCAAATAAAAAAAAGGTCTATGGTAAAAAACAAAGGAAGTATACGGACACCAACAAAACCCAAGAACACTCATCAAAATTCAAACTTCATCCAAAAACTCTCAATAATCCAAATCAAATTCAAAAGAGAAACATATGTGACTGTTTGCATAAAACTTGCGTGTATACACGACTATTTAGACAAAACCCGCGTGTATACGCAACTGTGAGGAAAAACAATTTGCATAGGAAGAAAGAGGCGGTAAAATGATAGGATATGACCAAAATCACTTCCACATGACACTAATGGGAAAACATACTTCTGGACCTGACACAGAAACACAAAGAAATAGAGATCAATTCAAACACATTGTGCACCCAATCCCCCAAAAAAATCAAGGAACCTCCCCAGTGGAGTCACCAATTCTGTCATGGAGAGAAACTTCCTATGGATTAGGGTAGACCACAATAGGCTGAATGACACCAGAAATGAATCTATTCCAATATGCAAGAGAAATAAATACATCCAACACTAAGGGATATGAAGCGTACCTTATTCTGTATGGTTGATGTAGATCCTTGTTGAGATTTTCCAATGCGCTTGCATTCATAATTTTCTCTCAGTAACAACAAACAAGACAAGAATTCTATATATAAAAGTGTTATACCTACTCTAGAATATATAAACCATCATGTATAAGAAAATATAACTACATCCATGGACAAAATATTCATAGTTATACACATGCAATGGATGAGAAATGGATATTTCTATTAATAATAAACAAAGATAGAATAGTGACAAACTCTATTGGCACTGCATCGAAACGAAGAAACCGAGTCCTCCACTTGGGACTCCACCACTTCAATCCTCCATCTCAATGGAAATCTTACAAATACAAGGCAATATTTGGAAGAGAAAAAATGTGTTCTCCAAAGGGACAAAGGGATGCAGACTCAAGCATAAACAAGTGAGGCAACAATCACCAATACTTTCCTTACTCTCTGAATTCTCCTCCTTCAATGCATCCAAGAGGATCAATATATAGCCCTCAAATAGGCAATGGACGGTTGAGTCCGATCATTTTCCAGGAATATGGAAGGCCAAGGGTCAATTTATTCAAGACTCAATGAGGAAAATCCAATTTTTTTTTTGTTTTTATGCACATTTCCTGATGTACATGAGTATTGGCTCAAAATATGCTTGTACATGTGTGTATTCGATTAAAATTCGCATATACACATAAACATGTTTTTTTTAGGGACTTTCTTGGTTCTTCAAAGTATAACTTAAGCAAGGGGGGTCCAAGGATTCTGCAGAGGGACATGAAAGGCCATAAAGGTGTGATCTACCAAGTGTGGTAAAACCAACTATAACAACATCATATATTTATTAATAACTAGTGTAGATCCAAATCCTAGGCTCTATCATGCACCAATATGGATCAAATCTTTCAAGGTGCAAACCTCTTCTTAGGTATCCATTGATTTGATTCAAACCAAAATACACATCTTTTTATTTAAGGTGCACATATAATTTTATTGTTATTAATATTTAATATTATTTATGGCCGACACATAATATTTTTTATTATTTTTTATTTTGTTAGGAACGAACATTGCATCATTTCCCCACACATGGTTTTAAAACCATATGCAATGCCCTCCTACAATCATGGGTTGTTTAGGAGGCCTTGCACATGGTCTTAAAACCATTTGCAAGGAACTCCTAAATCATGTACATTAAAACGATGGGTTTTTTAGGAGGCCTTTCACATGGTTTAAAAACCATGTGCAAAGCCTGCTAAACCATGTACAATAAAACCATGGGTTGTTTAGAATTCCTTGCACATGGTTTTAAAACCATGTGCAAGGGCAACATTCTTTTGCGAATAATTCAATTTTGTGTTTTTTCTTGACCCACATATTTTTTTTACGGATAATTAATTTTTTACTTTTTTATTGTTTTGTTCGGTAGGAAGATTACAACATTTCCCCCATATTAGATTGTTTTTGTGGCCAACATTTATTTTGGCCTATTAGGAAATTTATTTTTTATTTTGTGTTACAAAATATCTCCCATAATATTCACTATCACTATTATCTTTTGCTGACATGTTACAAACATTACTAATGTTATATCAAGTTACAAGATCTCTCCCATAATATTCACTATCACTATTATTTTTTGCCAATACGTTATAAACGTTACATCACGTTACAAGATCTCCCCCATACTGGGCTGTAGAGCGCCTCTCGGTGCAATGAAAGAAGTACATGTATACATTCTCTTCAAGTTACACCGCTCATGAAACCTTGATCTATTTCTGTTGCTTCTCTTTTCCAGGGAACTCAGCCTCGAAGCTATGCAACACGAGGAGATAGCCTCTAGGGAAAAGGTGGGGGGGATGTGAGTCCCAATTCCTCTAGCATAAAAATGCAATAATTCATGTCCCTTATCATATATCTCTATCCTTGTATTTATAAATTTCTGAAGAGATATGGTCACTAGAATACAAAGTAGTTACAACCAAAGGAGTCAGTTGCATAACCACCCAAACTACCCAAAATTTGAGAAACATTTTTTTTTGACATGTACAAGACATATTCCTGGGTTGCAGTGACAAAAGTACCGAATGCAAATTTGAAATCACGGGATGCAATATCAAAATTCACAAATACAATAGTAATTCATGGTAACCATGGGTATCATGAAGGGAAATTTGCGACTACAGAGATGAAAGTCGTGGGTACCATGTAGGAAAAGTCGCATATATGTCAAAGATGCTCATTTTTAGGGTACTTATAGGAATTTTCATACTTTGGAGTCTTCTGGAAAGTTTTTTATGACTTAGATACTTTTCCAATGATGTAGAGAAGAGGTCAAATGGAGTTACATAAATTTGTATATAGCTCCTCCAAATTGGGTGTTTCTTCAGTGACTTTTCTAAAGTGTCGACATGTGAAAAAAACATGGGAAAGTAGTGACAAAAAGATTGTGTGTAATTTTAGGATATAAAAATGTCAAAGGATAAGTTGCATATCCATAGGGATATGGGGACAAATCCAAGCATAAGAAGGAATCATTCAAAGCCAAGAGAATTCTTTCAGTCTCCATTGTATCTCACATGTATCATTTTTTAAGACTCCCAAGGATGTGCTCGCCAGCTTGTACGAAGAAAACAACCTCAATAGGAATATAACCTTGAAAACTCAACTCAAGTTTGTGAAGATGAAATATGTCAGAAATAATTCAATCTCACTTCACAAGGGTCTCTTAGATCAAGGATAAAATAGAATCCATTGAAGACAATGTCGAAGAAGCATAAGTGGGGATGACAATCTTGAATGGTCTCCCCAACTTCAGAAGAATCTTTCATTCAATGGATTTGTTCTAGAACGAAGCTCACCTATGGAGGAATCCATGTAAGAAGAAGATCGATTGATATCAAAATAAGAACAGATGGATGAATATGATGATAAATCGCTAACAAATCATTCAAAGAAGAGAAAGAACAATAATGGAAATATGATATGGTCAAGAAGTTTGGATATGATTTAGAGACTTGAAGGGAAGACTGTAATGTTTTCTAAGTATCTCTACAATACCGATCATACAAAAAATGGAAGTACCAAGGGATAGAAACCAAGGTTTGTGGTTTCTCTTATAAATATGGAGTCGATTATGGAGAGACATTGATCTAGGGGACAAACACACCTCTTCTATGGTGGATATTAAGCTATAAATTTTGTGTAATCTAAGTAGAAGAACCGATCAAGAAACCTCCAGGAATTGGGACTCTCTACAGAGAACAACCTATGCACAGAAGGATTTGTACAAGCTTAGAAGGCACCCATGACATAGCACATACAATTACATTAGGAGCTCTAGGATCACCTAGAGTGATGGAAATATGAATCTTTTCTACAATGTTAAAGATGGAATCCTATAGAGGATGAGAAGTTCAAGGATGGGTGCAAGAAGAAATTGCAACAAAGTTTACTATGGAGGATCTTGAACTTGAGGTAACATAGATGTATATACAAAATATTAGCAATAGAGGATGACACATATCACTTGAGTGTAGAATGTTCCGATGTAGAGAGTACAAGATGCAAAGGGGGGATGGTGCTCCAATTTACAGGGAGTGACTACAATAGATATTAGAGTTTGAGAATAGTGACATTATTCATGGGATTAGAGGTATGGTGAAATATAGAGGATATATTCCTTATCCAAGGAAAATATGCATTAAAGACCTTGAAGAGGTTCAATATGTTGGGATATATCTACACCGATGGCATCTAACTTAAAGTTGTTATGTAATCCTACTTCAAATATAGTTGATGAGATAGTCTATAGGAAGAATATTGGTTCATTGATTTACTTGGAAAACATGAGGTTAGATAATTTCTTTTTGGTGAATACTTTGATCCAATACATAGTGGATCCGAGATGTGTTCACATGGTTGTGGCAAGGAAAGCAGTGTTATACATGAATGGTACAATTGGGTATGTCCTCACAAATATGAGATAATAGAGGAACTTGCTACAAGGAAATGATGGCTTCCATTGGGTTGGTAGTGCTACAAACAGGAAGATCACTTCATGTTGCTACTTCAACTTGGAGTATGGAATGATTTCTTGGTTAAGAAAGAAGAATATGACTGTAGCACTAAGTACAAATATCGTAGAATATATTGAAACTTGTTTATCAAGTTGTAAGGTAGTATGGTCTTGAAAGATACTTCTAGGATTATTTTATGACAAATTTTGTGTGTTGTGACAACCAGAGATGCATGAATAACATGAAGAAGATGCTAAATATACTAGATTCAATGACACTAATAAATAACATCATTGATGTTGATTCTTCCTTCATGAAGAACCATTTGAGAATAAAGCAAGAGAATATTCTTCAAGTAATGAGGAATATGCACTTTTATCTAGAATAATTCTACTGATGAATACAAAGGCCATGCTCTTATCCATTTCAACATTGGATAAGAAGGGATGCGTTTTTAGGGAACACAGATTCAACACATGTACATAGTCCTATGCGATATATGGTATAGAAGACTTGCTCAGTATTTCCAATCATTAGAATGATAGGAACAAGTCCTCAAAACTAAACGATGGAGTAGAGGACGTTTTTAGAGACTCCATTAATTCAGACAAGGAGAAAGAGATCAAGAATGAGTCTACCAAACAAACAAAGATAATTATTTGAATTTTCATTTCTTATATATCTAGTTACTTAAATGACGTTGTTTATTTCTGTTCGTATCTATGTTCTTAGATTTAGGAAGTGTATTATGCATGTTAAAGTGTTTGCATTGATGAACAATTTACTACTAATATGCATGAGATGGGTATGTAGCTTATGACATTGTACAACATTCCATTGCTACTTATCTAGAATTAAACCTCCTTGTTGACATGTTGCGAGCAGTGAACTCTCATAATAATGTCTTGGCAGAGATGGAAGGAATCTACAAAGTTATCATATGTATAGGATATATGGATGAATGATGTATTGGCTAAAATAGTTGCATGATGTTGAAATATTGCAACTTCAAAGGATATTCTAAATTTATTTTACTGATGTAACCCAAGAGAGATGTTATTATTCTTCTGGCGGGGTGTTACTATTGTATTTGGTCATCATAGAGTCATGAGGTAAATCCCCCATTGTAATTCGGGTCATTAGTACCCTAATGAATAATATAATATACTATTTTGAGTCTTCCTAGGGGAATTCAACCCAGACAGTTTAGTGGGGCCGACTTATTTATGGTAAAAGTGAGTTGGCTCAATGTGTATAAATAGGAGAGTTGTGATTCTTATTTGGACACAGACTCACTCACTTGTGTACCGCATATGAGAGAGAGAGAGAGAGAGAGAGAGAGAGAGAGAGAGAGAGAGAGAGAGAGAACAACAATGAGAATACCTATTTTTGGGGTTATTTCTTATACATCTTATACAGAGGAATTTTTGGTTGGATTTTCTTCCCCTTGAGGGTTTCCCAGGATAAATATTGTGTATATCTTGTGATTGTGTTTCTTTCGGTGATTCTACATATGCTACTGTTGTGATTTTGAATTGAAAAATAATTATATCTAGTTTAGGATATGAAATATTAACATGGTATCAGAGCTAGCCTGAATAGGACAAATTTCACAAGGTGAAACTCTATCTCCTCACTCTTCCAAAGAAATTTAGGTTCCTGCAAAATCTGGAGTTTGGAAGATCTTCTTGCATAGAAAGTTGTGATTTCCGAGAGAGAATCTATTGAGCCCAGGATCAAATTTTTTGGGTGGTTGAATCTCTAGGAAATCCAAACCCTATTTTGGACCTGAACAAGAAAACTACAAAAAACCAAAAGCAGAAATTTTGTAGAACTCCAACCTTGCAAGTAGGATTTGAAGGGTGAATATTTGGGATCTCTAGAAATTAGTTGGGCCAACCAACTCACCTTAGTAAAGCACATCTACTTGTAAGTTCATCTTTCTATTTTGAGAAATTTCATTTCTTAGTGACCTACTAGACAAGATGGACCCAAGCACTAAGCTTGAGGATAAGCTAGAAGGAATATAAAACTTCCTAGCTTGGAAGTACGGGATTGGTCTCATTCTGAAAGAGAATTCCCTTGAGAAGTACATCAAGGATGAGATTGCAGAACCTAAAAAAGATGAGTCCAAGGGGAAGCATGAACATGGCCTAATAAAGGAAATAAGGATCATTGTTTATTCTATTAAGAAACACTTTATCCCTTAAGTGTCATCTAAGAAGACACCTAAGTAGATGTATGATGCACTTTCCAGAATGTATGACGAAAGGAACATCAATAAAAATATGATTTTGACAACTCAACGAAAGGGAACAAAGATGAGCAAAGGAGAACCTATTCACGATTACTTGACAAGGGTCTCCTAGTTTAGAGAAGAACTAAGTTCTATCAGAGACACCCTTGATGAGTATGAACTAGTTATGACTGCTCTCAATGGTCTCACTAGACCTTGGGACTCATTCATTCAGGATCTATGTGCCATAAAATAAAGTATGAATTTTGACTTAGTATGGGAAGATTGCATACACGTAGAAGCTAGAGTAACCAACATAGAAGCTCTAATAAAAGAATATGATCAGGCTCTAGCCACCCATACTAAAGGAATAAAACAATCAAACTTCAATAAGAGTAATCATAATCCTTCAAATAATAAGTTTAGAAGAAGAAGAAGAAGAAGGATTAATCAAAGTATCAATGCTACAACTTTAATAAGATAGGAAACCTAGCCAAAGAGTGTCCATCACTAATTAAGAAGAAGAAGAAGAACAAGAGACATCATGCTCATCTAGCTGAACATGAGAATGAAGAAGAAGAAATACCTTGAAAGAGACTAACTAGAGGTGAATATGTAGAAGAATATGTGTTATTCTCTGCACTCTTTGGGTATGTAACACCTGAAGAAGATACATGGATTATTGATAGTGGTGCCTCACAGAACATGACACAGAAGAAGAAAACTCTTCTAAGTCTTGAAGAAAAGAAATTTTCCCATAAGGTATCATTGGTATATGACTATAAATATCCCATAAAAGGTATTTGTGAATCAAGATACAAGATTGAATCTACGACTTCCATGAAGATGAAGGAAGTAATCTATGTATCAAGTTTAAAAAAAAAATTACCTTCCATCTCTTCTCTAGATAATAAAGGATATAGATTTTATTTTATAGATGGACAAGTACTTATGTGGTACAAAGGAAAGACACTTGAATATTGTGTGGTCATTGGAGAAGAATAAGGATGATTGTACAAGCTCAAAGGACATCAATAGACATCCCTTGTCCATGAGACTACCAGCTCAAGTGAACTATGGTATAGGAGACTTGCTCACATCAACTACAAATCATTTCCTGATGTAAGAAAGGTGGCAACAAGGTTACCATATCTGAAAATAAACCATGGGGGAAATTGCAAAGGATGTGCAAGAGGAAAGAACATCAAGATTCCCTTTTCGAAAAGTGAAACAAAGACTAAAGGTACGTTAGAACTCATTCCTTTTGATGTATGTGGTACTATGCCCTCCATATCATGAAGTGGATATGAGTATTATGTCACATTTATTTATGACTAATCAAGAAAGACTAGGATATACTTATTGAAGAATAAGAGTGAAGTGTTCAAGAAATTCAAGGAATTCAAAGCCTTGATATAAAACCACTTAGAAAAGAGAATCAAGACACTGACATCAGATAATGGTGGAGAATACACTTCAAAGGAATTTGAAGCATTCTATAAGGAGGTAGGAATCAAGAGGGAACTAACCACTCCCTATAATCCCCAACAGAATGGTGTTGTGGAAAGAAAGAATAGAACTATTATAAAAGTAGTAAAGACCACGATTCATGACCAAGACCTTCCTATGCACCTATGGGATGAAGCAACAAGAACAACCATATATATGCATAATAGATTATCTCACAGTGCTCTTATATTCAAGACTCTTGAAGAGATGTATATAGGAAAAATACCTGAAGTGATCCATCTCAAGATATTTGGCTACCTAGTATATGTAGTTATTTTGAAAGAGAAGAGAACCAAATTGGATCCTTCTAGAAAGAAGGGAATATTTGTTGTTACTAGGAAGTCTCCAAATCCTTTAGGATATACATATCAATATTCCATCATATTGAGATTAGTAGGGATGTAACATTTGATGAAGATACAGGTCTTAAGAAATCTAGAAGGTATCAACTTGAAGAGGTACATGAAGAGGATGTACCTCCCACAATGATAGAAGCTAAAACCTCTCCTAAAATAGTAGCATCTGAAGATCATGACATGCTAGAACCTTAGGAACCCCATACTATGGATATCTCTCAAAAGAGAAAACCTACTTGGGTAAGAGAAATCATAGAAGAAGCAGAAGGATATGGAGCTCCAGAAGGATCTACAAGAACCAGCAAAATATCAAAGCCATACTCTAGTTATGTAGCTTTGATGTGTGACCTTGTAGATCAAGTACCCACCAGCTATGAGGAAGCTACACAAAATAAAGAAAGGGTTGAAGAAATGATGGAAGAATACTAGTCGATAATAAAGAATGATGTTTGGGATATAGTTCCCAAACTAGAAAATAAGGGTGTGGTATGGACTCATGCATACAAGTTTAAAAGGGATCTGTATGGACTGAAACAAGATCCTAGATATTGGTATGGTAGAATAGATAGCTTCTTTACAAGATTGGGATTTACCAAGAGTAAATATGATCCTAACCTTTACATGAATATTATGGATGATGAACCTATAATACTATTACTGTATGTGGATGATCCATTTCTGACAGGAAATGAGAAATAGGTCACATATTGTAAGAAGAATCTAGACGAAGAATTCAAGATGAAAGATCTTCGATTGATGCATTATTTCCTAGGGATGGAAGTGTGGTGGAGACCAGAAGGAATATTTCTGAATCAATGAAAGTATGCAGTGGAAATATTGAAATTTTTTGAAATGTTGGTGTCACATCCCCATGCCTCCAACTGGCGAAGAGGACGCGGACCATGCTTTATCTGACCGGGCTAAGAGCCCCATGAACATGTACAGGCATTTAAGTTGCTGAAACATAATGCTGAAGAAATGGATTGAAGGAAAACATGCACAATTGCTGTTGTTTATCATACACAGCTATAGTTATTTACCATGCACAACGGAATCAATGTGCATTCACACCAGCATCCAGTCAACATGTTCATTAGTTTCATTAACAGAAAATATAGTTGCAGAAGTAACAATGGACAAGATTACTTATCTTATGATGAATTCGTTCTGCAACCAGCTATGTCGCTACAACGTTCCACCCAACCATAGGCCAGCATGCTCCTTAATATCTCAGCAGCGCTGCCACCCCCGAGCTGGGCATGATTCTCCAAGGAATAAGGGAAAAAGCAAGCTTACACATAGCCAAGGATGTACAAAACACAACCAAGCCAACACAGTTGGGTTTATCAGGCCATCAAGGAGTTGGGAAAGGCTAAATGCTAAGCTGGTAAGCTCATTACAGAGCCAAGAACACCTACACCAGAACTAGCCTGACCTCTAAGACACCCAAACACACCCAACACAAGGAATCAGTCCCTTCTCTGCTAAACAGTCCCTCAGGCCCTGCATTCCCTTCCAGTGCTATTCAGGGGTGATGGAGAAGAAGTCTAGCCCTCTAACTCTGTCTGTGTAGTTTCCAGCCACGAGGTTTATCAAGCAAAACTAAGCCCCCATCCCTACTCCCAATATAGTCCGAAGACCAACTATTGCACTCAGGAAAAAAAATTAGCTAGCACAGCTTAAACCAGGGAAAATGACTTCAAACCATCTACAGCAGTCCCCAAATGTAATAGCAAACACAGCTCATGGCTTGGGGAAATTAACAACCCCCGAAATGCATCAGTGGATGCGGCTCACAACGTGGGGAAACTCAACCCGTCCTTGGGCAATGAAGTCGCTGGGAAAACATACATAGACCATGATGGGAAAGATATTATAGTTCCCCAGCTTGGGCGTGAATGAAAACGACAACACAGGACCCATGAATCAGTCTGTGAGGGAAGAATATAGGCAAACCATCCGTAGATCCACAAAGGAAAAATACATGGATAAAAACCAGGAAAATCCTGTGCGTGGAAAGAAATCCGACCCTGTGAGGAATGAACAGACAATGGAGGTCCTGCGTGAGGAAAATAGCTCCATTTTTGTCCGTGGATGAACAAACAATAGGAAGGAAACGAACATTGGAAGTGCATGAGCCTTCAGCATAGTCGTGGAGAGAGGAAGATCTACGTGAGAGGATGAACAACCAAATCGTGGGTAGAGTGTGCGTGTGGGTGAGGACTGATAGTCCTGCCATCCCACTTCCAAGACCATAACTGCCTCAACCACCAGCAGCCTTTCTTAATGAAAGTGGTTGGAATAAAACAAAGGAAGAAGACATATGGTTTTTTTTCTCTCATTGGCCAAGGTTGACAATTTCCCCCACCCCTATCCTTGTGAAAATCATGCCCCTTTCTCATTTTAGTTTCCGCGATCGTAGCTGGTCGGGTTGGTTTTTAATTATAGATGCATATTTACATGATGACCATCATAATATATGCCGCATGCCCCGATATACCATCGGTGACAATTCAAATCCAAAACATAACATAACCGATCATTGGTGGGGCCTTGGCCTTTAGCTCCACACCCTGATCATTTACAATTTATACATCATATACATCTAATGTAACAGGGTCAAAACGGGGACATTACAGTTGGATTGTAAAGCCATGGCCACACCCATGGACACCAAATTGAAGCTATTGTCTGATGAGATATCAGAGTTAGTGGACATGACTTAATACAGACATATTATTAGGTCATTAATGTATTTGACAAACACAAGGCTAGATATATGATTTTCTATGAACAACTTGAGTCGTTATCTAGTTAAACCTAGATGGGTTCACCTGATAGCTGCAAAGAATGTGATGAGGTACCTAAAAGGTATGATAGATTTGGGACATTACTATGGGAGAGATCATGGCTAAAAAATATATGGATATACAGATTTAGATTGGGCAGGAAGTGCCGTATATAGGAAGAGAACCTCAAGTGAATGTTATTGTCTAGGATCTGCCATGGTATCATGGTTTAGTAAGAAATAGTCTAGTGTTACTCTTAGTACAACTGAAGCATAGTACATTGCAGCTTGCTCCGCTTGATGTGAAGCGATATGGCTTCTGAAGCTGATGTCAAGATTATTTGACATGGAATTGGACACCACAATGATTCTTTGTGACATCCAGAGTTGTATAAAGGTGAAAGAGAACCCTGTGTTCTATGACAAATTGAAGTACACACTAAATCTGATATTTTTATATAAGGTATATGGTACAAAAGGCAGCTATCAAGATCTCATATGTGAGTATCGATGAGCAAGTTGCTAATGTACTCACTAAGCCTCTATCTCGAGTAAAGTTTGAATATTTCTATGACAAGCTTGGTGTAGTTCGAAAAGACCTTCCTCACAAGGAGGAATAGTGATGGGACTACATATGATGAAGATATGGACCTTCTTCAAAAAGGAATATCAGGTTGAAGACATGAACCCTCCTCAGAAAAAGGGGGAGGAGGTTGATAATATGGAAATTCCCAGGAAAGGGGGAGTAATGATGAGACTGTCATCGATGATGAATGATATTGATGCTGACAATGTCTGACATTCACTTGTGGATGATAGTATCCTCTCTTGAGGATGGAAGGCATAACACTCTATTCATGAGAGTGGTACTTATAAAGGATGGCCCTACAGATGTTAACCTCACGTGGAGAGTATCAAACTTCATTTGTGGATACCATAGAATAACACTCGTTCAAGAGTGGTCCTAACCTTAGTGGTAAGGATTATCCACGATGAGTCCTCATGGATGATTGGAATGGAATTTTGTTTGTAGTTGAGATATGCTCTATAGACAATACTCTTGTATGGAGAGTATTCCTACATTCAGATTAGATACCATAGAATAACACTCGCTTAGGAGTGCTCTTAACCTTAGTGGTATGGATTCTCTATGACGAGTCCTCACGGATGTTGTAGTAAAACACTCACTTGGGAATGGTCCTAAACTCAGTGGTATGGATGTTTTATGATGAGGGATGCCATTTTGTATGTGGTCAAGATCTGCTCTACAAATAATACTCTTGCTTGGAAGAGTAAGCCTACACGTAAGTGTAGATACCATAGTATAACACTCACTTAGGATTGGTCCTAAACTTAGTGGTATGGATGGTATACGATGAGTCCTCATGGACAATTGGGCCTGGATCTAGGTGCAATTGAGATCAACATTCAATTGTAGACGATTTAGCTTATCAATATTATGGATTAGGATGATGGAGGATTGCATCATCCTTGGACTTAGGTCTTAAAGTGATAGGGATTGATCATCCTGCAAAGAGATCATATGTATTGCAAGTAGTGTGACGACAAAGGATCTAGTAAATCAAAGTGCGGTTGAAAAGGATCAAGAAGATCAAAGTACTACTAAAATGGATTAAAATGATCGAAGTATTGTTTCTACAAAGGATCAAGAAGATCGAAGTACTTCTACGAAGAATCAAATATCGAAGTGTTGCTACAAAGGATTGAGAAGATCAAAAGTTCTACAAAGGATCAAAGATAAAAATAATGTTGTGAAGGATCAGAAGATCAAAGTGCTGCTACAAAGGATTGGAATATCGAATTATTGCTACGAAAGGATCAAGTGATCGTATGATGTAGAAGATGAATACATTGAAGGGTAATTGTTCCAGTTACTTATTATGAAAAATTCCTATGACATATAGATGTATTACCTAGATACTATTGAATACATTGTCTCTCTCTTCTCCTATAGTCTATGATGATGCTTTCAATAGAATAACCTTCTTGTTAAGGGGGAGTGTTAAAATATTGTAACTTCAAAGGATATTCTAAATGTATTTTATTGATGTAACCCAAGGGAGGTGTTATTATTCCTCTGGTGGGGTGTTACTATTGTATTTCATCATCATAGAGTCATGAGGTAAATCCTCCATTGTAAGTCGAGTCATTAGTATCCTAATGAATAATATAATATATTGTTTTGAGTCTTCCTAGGTGAATTCAGCCCAGACAGTTTACTGGCGCCAAATTGTTTAGGGTAAAATTCAGTTGGCTCAATGTGTATAAATAGAATATTTGTGATTTTTATTTGGACACAGACTCACTCACTTGGGTATCCCATAGGAGAGAGAGAGAGAGAGAGAGAGAAAGACAGAACAACAAGGAGGACAATACATGTTTTTTGGGTTATATCTTATAAATCTTATACAGAGGAAGTTTTGGCTGGTTTTTCTTCCTCTTGAGGGTTTCCCAGGATAAATATTGTGTCTATGTTGTGATTTTGTTTCTTTCTGTGATTTTGAATTGAACACTAATGATATCTAGTCTAGCATATGAAATATTAACACATGATTGTATGACATATATATTTATGCATAAGAATTTTTCATTATGAATATGTTTTGAATATTATGAAATGCTTCTAACCATGCAACTATATTTGACTTGTAGGAAATATCAATTGCGGTCACCTATAAGAGAAGAATGATAAACAACAAGTGATAAATAACAATTTGTTGATGTGTTGACTAATCTTTTGTCTTGTGTAAAGTTTGAATACTTTCAAGACAAGCTTGGTGTAGTCTGAAAAGACCTCCCTCGAAAGAGGGAGTGATGCTGATGATGATGATGTGTTAGGTTTCCTATTGTAGTGTTGTGGTACCTTAGTCTAGGTATGGTATGTATGGATAAGATTGTTTGACCTTAAATGGTTAGTAATATAGATGAGTCTTATTTGATCCTAGGGGGATTAGTATGTCTATCTAGGATTGTTTGTACTGAAAGTGTTAGTAATCCAAACAAGGATTTTTTTCCTTAGGTAGATCCATTTTTCTGTCTAGGTTTGTTTGGCCCGAAAGTGTTAGTAATTCATACAAATTCTAGGTGGATCTATTGGAGTACCCATCAATATGGTGCTTCAGATGTACTAAATTCATAATGATTTTGTCTCGACACTTTGTGCCGATAAAAACACTGTGTACCTTTGATGATGATGATGATGATGATGTGGTGCCAATACTATGTGTTGATGAGAACACTCTTTGCTATGATTATGAAGATGGTGTTCCATTACTTCTATGTTGTTGATGATGATGATGTTCCAACATTTCTATGATGATGTTGATGATGATGTTCCATCATTTCTATGATGATGATGATGTTGCTCCAAAATTTCTATGTTGATGATGATGATGGTGTCTCATCATTCTATGTTGATGATATTTACTTGTTGATGATGTCCTTTTTAGCACTAGCATGTTGTTGATGATGTTGTTGTTCTAGTATTCACATACCGATGTTACAAATGATGATGATGTACTAGTATTCACATAGTGATGTTTTAGATGATGATGATGTTCCACCAATCACATATTTATGATGATCATGATGTCCCAATATTCACATACTGATGATGATATTATTGTATTTACACACTGATGATGATGATAATGTTCCACGATTATGATGCTTCGTGATGATGATGCTCCATGATGATGATGTTTTATGATGATGATTTTGCATGATGATGATGCTCTGTGATGATGATGTTCCATGATGATGATGCTCCATGATGATGATGCTACGTGATTATGTTCCATGATGATGATGCTCAGTGATGATGTTCCATGATGATGATGCTCAGTGATGATGTTCCATGATGGTGATGTTCCATGGTGATGATGCTCCATGATGATGATGTTCCATGGTGATGATGCTCCATGATAATGTTCCATGTTGACATTGATGAGAATTTCCCATGTTGATGTTGTCCTAGATGCATGATCTTGTTGTTGTTCAAAGCTTCCTATGACATATAGATACATCAAACAGTTGTATAGTTGTTGTTGATGATGTAGAATACCTTCCTTGTTAGGAGGGAGTGTTGAAAGAAATGTAACTTCAGAATATATTATATTGTACTTTTATTATATTCCTCCTTCGAGGATGTTATTCCTCCATTCATATATGTACTTGATGTAATTGGTCATGTAAAAGTTATAAAGTAAAACCTATATTGTAAGTCAAGGAATTAGTACCAAAAAAAGTATTTTATAAATGTTATTTTGAGTCTTCCTGGCTAGGTCATCCCCAATTAGATAGCCTAGCCCAGCTAGTTAGGTAATTGAGTCACCCACTTGTTGAGTATAATCTTTCATTTCTACACACTTTTCACTCAAGCATTGTGCAAGAGAGCAAGAGAGAGAGAGAGAGAGAGAGAGAGAGAGGCAATCTACTGTGGATAGGGATATTCTATTCTTGTTCTTGGGATATTATACTGTACTTGGTTGAATTCTATATCAAGGAAATTTTGTTAGGTTTTCTCCCCCATGAGGCCTTCGTAGGATAAATCTTTGCATTCTTTTGTGTGGTGTGCTTTTCTTTCTTTCAGTGATCCTTTGCTTATGGTTATGATTTTATGATGCTAAATTTTTTAATATCTTGTATAACCATCAAAATTATAACATAAATTAGTAAATGTACTACTAAATGGTGATAACTAATGACCCAATAAATGAGT
The DNA here is from genome assembly GCA_001517045.1 of Pseudotsuga menziesii. Taxonomy (NCBI): domain Eukaryota; kingdom Viridiplantae; phylum Streptophyta; class Pinopsida; order Pinales; family Pinaceae; genus Pseudotsuga; species Pseudotsuga menziesii. The sequence continues at coordinate 503,755 of LPNX010694164.1, forward strand.
AAATTCACTACAAAATGGTGACAATTAATGATCCTATAAACGAGTAAAAGTAGTACAAAATGGTGACAATTAATGACCAAATAAACAAATGTACTACAAAATGGTGGAAATTAATGACCAAATAATAGATTAAATATATTACAAAATTATGAGTCAAATCAATCAATTAAGAACTAAGTGATATATGATTAAAATTTTAGTTCAAAAAAATAGACAAGAAATTTGTTACTAGTAGTCACCACCTCAAAAATAGTCATTTATGTTGACTTTCCAGCATTAGGAGTCATTCTTCAATACTTGTGTGGTATTAAGTCAAAATATTATGTTGTATCAAGTCCTAAGTATCTTCATATGATTGAGGTAGTGATGTTGTATTGTATATCTTATGAGTAATATGAAGTTGTCCTGTGAGTAATATCAAGATTGTTTTTGTGTTGTATCAAGGATGTGGACTTGTGTTGTATCAAGTCTAGACTTGTGTTGTATCAAATCAATGGTTCTCATAGACGGTAAACTATGAAAATGGATCTCCAATTGTGGACATGAGCTTATGTTGTATCAAAATTCAAGTCTTGTCTTGTATCAAGACTGTGGACCTGCATTTGTTGAGGTGGTTATACTATGTGATATATTGCTAGTCATTGTCAATGAGTGCTAGAAGTCTCGTTTAGGGATTAGCTAGCCCTAGATTGAATTACTTTAACATATGACTATATGGACTAGGGTAATATATAGGATAATGAGTATGCATGGAATGATTCTTCTAAGTATGATATGATAATATGGATAAATAATACACATATGGACCGTGCATTAATTAATTACTTATCATGAGATAAAGCATAAAGAGAGAAAATTTGAATTTCCCATGAAAGTGTCTAAGTGAATTCGATTTATAAATCTTCAATAAAATATGAATGCCTCAATCAATGCTTTAGTCAAAGAATCAATTGAACTATTAATGAATGTAATTAGTTATGTAAAGAAGACCTTAATGTTCATCAATTAGAATGCATCAGTTAACTAAATAGATCCATGCAAAAGGTAATAATAGAAATTGTGCATGGATGGAACTAAGAGTGAATTTTGCATGGATGGAACTAAGAGTGAAGAACTAATTACACTTAATTTAGCATGTTAACTAAGTGATTAGTAGTCAGTTAAAGATTGATTTCATTTCACATTCAATTCAATTAAGTTAAAATTCAATTCAATTGAGTTGACATTCAGTTCAAGTAAGTTAACATTTAGTTAAGGTCGATTAACATTGACTTCAAGTAAGTTAACATTTAGTTCAAGTCAGTTAACAATGTTGTGAATTAGAGGAAATTTCAACTCAAAATGGGCCTCCTAAAAAAATTAATAAAATAATAGTTAAAATAATAAAATAATATTTATTAATTTTGGAGGAAGAAAANTCGTGTTTTTACTCAAATTTCGATCGAGAGAGCTTGTTGGATGCAAAATTAAATTCTGCATCCAACAAGTACCCACTCGGCATACTTTTGATGGATCCTGCTAACCCAAAAATAAGAAGTAGGTACTTCTTGTTTTTGGGGTAGCGGGGTCCATCAAAAGTATGCCGAGTGGGTACTCGTTGGATGCGGAATTTAATTCCACATCCAACTAGCTATCCCGATCGAAATTTGAGTAAAAACGCAGAGAGATATGTCTAAAATACAAACAAAAAAAGTAGTTTTTTTTGCGATACCTATCCCCAAATTTACATTAAAAAAATGTTTAAGACCTATACAATATTTAAAATTTAAAGCAATTTCATTGGCTAACACATGATGACATGGAATTTGAATTAGAGTTAAAAGGCCCATTTTGAGTTGAAATTTTCTCTAATGGTTTTTGGATTGTTATTAATATGATATGTATATCACAAGTTCAATACAGTTCCATACAATTGTTTTTGCAGGGTTATGTCGAATCTCTCTTATCTACTACAAGGGTGACATCTCTTATTCAAAAATATGCTTATGTGTTGTAAACCATTCTCCGCAAATGTATATATAATACTCGAATAATTTCTAGTTTTTTCATCCTCTGTTTTTGGAGGATTTTCCTAGGGTATATCTTGTCTCTCATGGTTGATTGATTTATATCGTTGGTTGATGGAGCTTATTTATATAGATTATTTATATGTCTTAATTATGGAGATGATTTATGTGGCCGGTTTATTTGTGAGGTTCATATGTGGTTGATTTATGAAATTCATAAGCGTTGAAATTGTTTGATAACAATTTCAAAGTTCAAGCATCTATGATTTTTCTCCAACATCAACATGGTATCAGAGAATAGGGTGTGAAGGAGCTTAGTTTTGTGCAAAATTCTAAGCATGTGTAGAACTTGAAGAGTTGAGTAAAATATTGTGAATATGAAATCAATCTTCGTTCGACTGAAATACCTACTTGAAGGCGCATCAAACTTCAACACATGGAAATAGAGGGTGTTAAGCATTCTTGAGGAAAATAACCTAGATTACTATATAACATTAGTGATTGTGGAGCCTTCATCCACTGCAGGGTGAATCCAAGAGCAAGTCTAAATGCACCATTCCTGTCACTTTCCAAGATATAAATTTTGTGTAACATTTCTGATCAATCGATGCATAATAAGACAAAATCGTTCAAAACCCACTTCCAAAATGGGATGATTAAGAATAACTATTGAGTGGATTTAAAAAATTCACAACCATTTGAGAGATACGATCAACTATTTTAAGATGATGTTTTCATAATTCGTGTTTTGGGCGTCTTTCCAATCTAGACGAATTGGTTGAACGACCTAAGGATCCATGGATTGGATATTATTCTTATTCAATGGATATTATGTGTAATGATATCCTGTTAGAGTTAAGAACTCATCCGAAGAAAAGGATGATGATCATTGAACGATCTTTTCCTAAAGAAGATAATCTGCTCCAAGTTGCAAGCAATATGATTTCTCCATGCAAAGATTCACCACCTCCTACATGCACTCAAATTTGGAAGGAGATCAATACCGAGGGACTTCAATAATATCCACAAGGAAGCAGAGATCAATAGAGAGCACACAAAATAATAAAAGATAATTACTTGTATTTTTTTTAGTATATGCTATTTAGATCTATATGTCTTTGAATGTGTTTCATTACAATCATACAGAGATCCATATTCCTGCGATTAGGAATTGTGTTATGATATAAATATATTGAGTATATATGTTAATGGTCTCTCTTTTATTGGAAAATACCAAAACTCATGAAGTATACATGTATGATTGTTTGATTATCATATTCTTTTATAAAATCAGATTTAAATATTTTTAAAATATATTATTTGGATTATGAATGATGTTATAGTATAGCCTGATTAAAATCATATGTTGCAATCCTTCTATTTATTGGTAAATAATAAAACTCGTGTTATGTTTAAATAAATAAAAGTATAGGGTTGCATGATTGTTTATGAGATATGAATATACACCATGCATGATTATTTCATGATATATGAATATCGGGATGCATAATTTATTTATGAAATATTAATGGGGTTATGCCAAAAAATTGATTTAGTCTACGTACATAATTGTGTGAACCATTGCAAATATGTTGAAATTTTTCATGTGATTACATTTCTTGGTTATGTAATGCGATTAATCATTTGAATAATTTTTGTTATAGGGAAAAACATATTCCTTGAACTACAAGAATAAAATGGCATGGAGTCATTTGGATGGTTGATCCTGAAAAAGAGTAGATTGGGAGATTCCTATGTTTTTTAGGAACAAGTCAAAATAGAATCCCTAGAAATATTGTGAGAAAAGTAAAGACTCCTGAAGGTAATTAATTTATCTTATTTATAGTCAGATATATGTTAGACATAGAGTATTATTCTCTATGATGGAGGAGTCAAATTATGATTCTTACATCCTAGATGTTGAGAGGGAGAAGCTAGATTTGCTAGCTCCTAGAAAAACTAGTGGAACTGGTTAAATTAAGCTCCTGCTTTGTAGAAACCATGTATGGTACTCATATTTAGAAGGAATCTATATGTAAGAATCTTAAATGAGTCTTACAGTTTAGATATGTAACAGTCATTGGATAATATTTTTCTTCTCTTGAGGAAAAAATTTCAATAGAGTTATTGAATGGCTTTAAGAACAATGGATTGTAAATCCATGATCACACACATAAATATAAATATATTTCTTGCTCATATTTGTAGGATATCATAGATGTTAGATATATATATACACATTCAAAGATCAATTATATTCTTTACAGTGAGTACATAGACATGTACAACAAAGCATGTCTTTTGTTACTTACTTTGTACAACTGTATGTGGATTTAGACATGTCTCAGTCAGTGAAAGTAAGTTTCATGGATATATGGATTGTGACTAGTACAGTGATTGAGAAATATAAAATCAAATATGTTTCTAATATAGATCATATTATAAAGCAGCAATAATTTACAAAGTTTCTAGTTATTTATATCCAAGACATGGTGCATAAAGGAGTTGTGTAACTACTATACATATACATGGATGAGCAGAATTTCCAACATATTTACTAAGCCTCTATCCAGAACAAGCTTGTTATAGTATAAAATACTCCTCTAGTTGAAGAGGGATTATTGATTTATCTTCACAGGATGCAGTAGTTAAAAGTCCCCAAACTAATTAGCCATGGTACATGACTTAGGAAACCAAGGGTTGTGATACCTTGTGGAGAGAATCCTCGTGAGAAGAGATATGGTTAAAGGATTGGAGACTATTAGATACTCAATAAGATTTATATTCTAGAATTTCATAGAACAAGTAAACCTATTATAGAGGTTAAATATCCTTATAGTTCGCAATGTGGGATAATGTGATATAAATTCACTATAAAAGTGATCAATCCTTGATCATGTTCATGCCCAGGTGCACGCTAGGGACAACAATCGACTGAATGATTTGAGCACTATTATGGCAGAAGCATAGAAAAAAAATGTAAAGAAGGAAATGTACTATATCGACAGAGTTTATGCACACAGAAAATATGTAGGAATTCAAACCAATTTCTATAATACTTCTTCTCCATGAAGGTTGGGTTGATTGTTATAATAATGTACATGTTTATATAGAATGTTGATATGCTTAGGTGACTACTCATTATGTTCAGTTACAAAATAAGTTATAATGGTTCGAAAGTTCAACCGTCACAGACAACTCGAAGACAGAGATATTCTATTAATGTTCGCCAGTTGTTGACACGACATGGCATGCCAATATGTTGTATGCCGAGCATGAAACCCTTCAATGTTTGCCTAGGTCGATTGTGTAGAAGCTTGGACTTGTCAAAGCAGATGTTGAACCTGTCGAATTAGTTGAAGTGCTAAATTTTTTTGAAGTTCAATGACATCCCAACTGTTGGTTGGATCATTCCTCCTTCCATAAGAAACAATGGTCTCCATTGTGCATTCATTCAGGTGAGGAAACTTGTTGGATACTTCAGTAGCAGAGTACCATTTTCTTTGTGTGGGGATTTGTCCATATTTAGGCACTTGAAATAGGAGAATGGATTTTTCCCTTTTATGGGTATGTGTTGTCCCAAAATGGTGACGCAAAGGAGCGGCTCATGAACATATGCATGGATGTCTTTAGTTTATGTTTTCTGCAAGTCATTATGTTCCAAGAATGGTGCATGGTATGGTCGAAGTAGATCTACATTGAATACTGGATGTAGGCCAAGGCATGAAGAAATGTGGAGATAAAAATGTTTTCTCCAATATTTTTAAGGATACTATATGGACCATATTGCATAGGTTTCATCTTTCTGTATCGACTAGAGAAGCGTTCCTTCTTTAGATGTAACCAGACCCGATCCCTGATTTGGAATGAATGAGGAATATGATTCTTGTTGTGTCAGGCCTTGGATTTTGCATTAAATCATTGCAACATTTCATGTGCTTGCTTATGGATGTTGTAGATTTTATCTATGAACTTCAATTCTTTCTCAACTTCTCATCCTTCGAGGTCGGTGTCATTCGACTTTGTCAAGGAACTGATCAAGTTGAGGGGATCTGAGGGTTGAAATACATAGTAAATATAAAATGGAATATTTCCTGTAGAACTATGTTGAGCGCAATTGTAGTTTTGTTGTATGTATTGAATTTTGTCATCCCATGTTTGCCGATGCTTGTGGTTGTACATGAGAAGCAATTGTACTACCAAGTGATTTACAACTTCTGTATGTCTGTCTATCTGCGGATGGAAGGTTGTCAAAAAATAAAGTATTGTGTCAAGATGTTTCCAAAGAGTTTTCCAAAATGTGTTGACAAATATAGCATGTTTGTCATAAATAATGGTCGTTGGGAGGGCATAATGTTTCCACGCATGTTCGAAGAAGATTTGAGCATCCTGTTGTGTTTTCATAGTCTTCATGCATGGTATAAGTATAGCCATATTGCAAAATCTGTCACCTACAACTAAGATTGCTTAGTGCTAATTTCAGGTAGTAGGATATCCTGTCAAGTATTCCATAGAAATAGATTCCCATGGTCGAATAGGAACTTGTAGGGGTGTGTATAGTCCTTTTCATCGTTTCAGCGGTTTAGTAATGAAACAAACCACATACTATATAATGTACTTGTTGATATCAGATTTAAGTGAAGGCCAGTAAAATTACTTTTGGAGGATAACACGTGTTTTTGCGACCCCAAAATGTCCTGCAGTATTGTTGTAGTGTGATGCTTAAATGAGCTTCTATTGATGCTCACCAGTCAATACACAAAGTTGTCCAAGCTTGTATAGCAAGATGTCCTTCAGGAAGTAGTCGGTATTAGACAGAGTGTGAGCCTAAAGCTTTCGATAAATTGCAGAGAAGTCACAGTCTAGTAAATACAATTGTGCCCAAGTAGTGGTGTCATAACCATGCATACTCATCACTGTAGATAATAGAGTTATGGGTGGTCGGCTGAGACAATAGGTTAAAGCATTGGATTTTCCTTTTAGATATTTAATTACCAACTAAAAATTTTGCAGGTAATTAATCCACTTGATTTGTCGATTTGTATGTAGTTTCAACTAGGAAGGAGCAAACTACAAAGGTTTATGGTTACTAAGGGTGACCGTTTCCTTACCAAGAATGTAGTGTATCCATTTCTTAAGAGCTTGAAAAATGGCGTACAATTCTTTTTCATACGTCAAACACCTTCTAATAGTGTCATTGAAAGTTTGAGAATGAAACACGACTGCGTGATTATTGCATTGAGAGAATAGTCTGATGCATCCATATCGATCTCAAAGGGTTGATGCAAATTAGTTAATACAAGTATTAGTGCATTACAAAACTTGTATTTGAGTTGTTCAAAAGCTTGTTGTTATGTCAATTTCCATTTGAAGCTGAATTTCCCATTTCCTTTACTCAAATGATTCAAATTCCAGACAATATGACTGAATCCATGTATGAATCTTTGATATAAATTCGCCAAACCAAGAAACTTCTTAGTTCATGAATGTTTTGAGGAATGGGAAAATATTTAAGGATCTATAATTTTTCTACATTGACAATAATGCTTGCAGATCCAATTACATACCCCAAATATTTGATGTTGTTCATCACAAATGAGCATTTATCCATGTTCAGATATAGTCGATGTTGTTGGCGACTGTTGTTGTAAAGGAAAATGTCCTATGGCTACGGTTTAAGAGGCCATCAACATATTGGGGTTGAAAGAGAGATGCACAATGTTCAGCAAGCATATATAAACAAGATTTAGACATGAGAAAAGTCCACACCTGACTAACCGAAGGCTGTTCCAAGCTTTCTCTTCAATCCTCTTCTTGCTCCTCTCGCTCCAAGAGACCTGCAAAACAAGTTATACCTTCCTCAAACCATTATGACCATATATAAAACAATGATAATCAAATAAACCTGAAATAACATCATAATATGATCATAAATAGAGATTCAATCACACATTGAACAATGATTTGGGAAGAAGAAGGACATCACATATTTATTAATCTTGAAAACAATTAAAGTATACCTTCTCTTCAAGTTTGGCACCTCACGAAACCTTGATCTGGTTCTGCTGCTTCTCTTCTCCAAAGAACTCAGCCTCCAAGCTCTGCAACACTAAGGGAAGAACTCCAGGGAAAAGGTGTGGGAAAAGAGAGTCCCAATTCCTCCAGCATAACAATGCAAAAATCCAAGTCCCCTTTCATGGACCTCCCTACCTCTATTTATATGCTAAGGAGAGATAGGGGCGAAGACAAAGTAGTTACAACTGAAGGAGTCAGTTGCATAACTACCCAAACTAACTCAAAAAGTGTGTTTTTATGTTTTAATGTTAAGAGACAGATTCACGACTATGAGGGAGGAAAACCCGTGAATGATCCGCGAGTTTCCACAAGAGAAACCCACGAATATATCCATTTGCGACTTGTAAAACACAAGAGTCGCGAGTGATTCGCAAGTTGCACATAAGGAGAGTCACGAATACACAAACAACACATTTTAAGGTATTTTTTGGCATTTTCAGACTTTGGTGTCTTCTAGAAAGTTTTAGCTAATTGAAATACCTTTCCAATGGTGCATAAATGAAGTCAAACAGAGTTACATAACTCAAGATATGGGTCCTCCAAGATAGGTGTTTTTTCAGTGACTTTCATGAAGTGCCGACATGCGACGAAATCATGGGAAAGTGGTCAGAGGCAGAGATGTGTCATTTTAGGCTATAATAGATGCCCCCTAATGTGTGAGGTTAGAGGGGAAGATGATAGCCGAAATACATTATAAAGGAAACAGCTGAGTATGGAGAGAGCAGAGAATCCAAGATCAAAAGGCTCGAGTGAAGGTACCTGTAAGAGAGATAAATGTTAGAAAAACTGATCTCTGGGACATACACGTCCATATACAAAACATCGCCATAAATATAAATGTGGATCCAACATATGTATAACTGATGAAACTATCATGGTCGCTCAATATGCAAAAAGGCGCCATATCAAATCTAAAGGAGCCATGGCCACAAATGAACAAGGTGGATCCATGCTCAACAATCGATCATAGCCACCAAAATACAAGGTGGATCTATGTCTCAGAAAAATGTCATATAAAGTATAACAAGGTCTTGCGCAACTTGGGCAATAGCAAAATATGACAATGCTACTGTCATCCCAAGGTCTTCAATCCAAACCGTCCAAAAAAAGGTACAAATCCTAACCATGCGAATAAAAGGAGTTAAAGTCGAACATGGAGGAAACCGTTTGATTACCGGTCAATAATGAAAACCGTTAACAAACGCGAGGGAAACCACCATTAATGAAAATGGTCCCCAAGGTACCTAGTACATTCTAACAAGTGTGAGTACAAGGACTTGAAGTCGAACACTTGAAGAATCCATTGAGTAGGAGACATTAAGGTATCCCCACTACCCAATAGCGAGGGAAATTGCCATTGAGAACAACAATTCCCAAGGTACTGTCATAAAACTCTAAATCTCATCCCCAGAGAAAGATGTGTTGCAGTCGATAGGAAGAGATCCGTTGGAAGGAAGGCATTAAGGCATCCTTCATCATCCAACATGAGGTAAGAAAAATACTAATTGGATCTGGAATTGGTACTGAATTTCACGAAAAGGACCGTTAAAGACATGATGTAATGAACTGATACCAGGAAATGGCTGACACAAAAGGTCAAGGCAACTGCAGAATGGCCGACAAAGGTTTAATCCTTGAATAGTGAGCATGACACAAAAAGTGACTTAGGCAGCTTTTGACACAAAATAGGACCAACGACACAAATCTGCAATGTAGGAGACATTGACAGATTCCCCATATAATTGGAAAAGAAACCAACTGGAGGAGTAAGAAAACTCTGACTCAGGATAAGGTCAAAATACTAGGACCCAAATGTTGATAGACTCAAAATTGGTGCTTTGTTCAAGGAAACAAGACTTGCTGCCATGATGTAAAAAGGCATGGAAATAACCCTCCCCTTCCCTTATTTCTTATAAAGGTTTAACGAGTCCAAGAAAGCAAACTCGAGACCATCTTCATTTTTTGACAAGCTCGAAGAAAAGAAAGAAGAATGCTTGATAAGGCACTAATTCGTGGATTTTACGAGCCCGAACTAGTACATGCTCGACGGTGTTTTCATAGTTTAGAGAGTATGAAAACTCCAAAGAAGACTCCAGGGGGGGTCCTTTTTCGTACAGGTTAGTCTCCTAAGGCCGAAAAAGTATAAAACAAACCAAATAAGAACTCTCTTAACTTTCGAAGAAGAAAAGGCATACCTTTTTCGTACTTAGTCAGGAAGGTCCGAAAAAGGTTAAATTACCACCTACCCAATGCTCCTTCAAAAGCACCATATAGCCTGAGTTTTACGAGTGTGAAGGAAGGCAAGATCACTCGGAAAGATCCATTTGATTACGAGAAATGGAGCTTACAACAATAAAATCAATGCTTTGTTCTTTAGAGTTTAACGAGCATGACAAAGACATAAAGTACACTCGGAATCTTTTTCATGTTTTGGTCCAGAGCACGAAAAAGAGAAAACTAAGCTCATACCGGGGGTTCCTTTTCCGAAAGTTTAGTCCCTCAGGTCCGGAAAAGAGATAAACCTATGCGTGAGAATACTCTTCTCAATTCAGTAGAAAAGAGAGGGATCCTTTCTCGTATTATTCCACATGGTCCGAGAAAGAGATAACCTACCACCAATGTGGATGCCCATTCACATATTCTTAACGAGCATGAATGGACAAGTTTACTTGGCAGTCAAGTCTATTTTAAGGAGTCAGAATTGGGGCTAAAGAAACTCATAATCTTTCCCATGAAGTTTTAACAAGTCTGGAAAATTCAAATTACGGACTCCTTACTGTTTTTAACGATCTCGAAGGAGAGCAGAAAAAATGCTCTAAATGCGAGGAGACGAGTATCATAGGCAAGCGAAACTAGTTCCAAGCGCAAGGAACAAACCTATGCATAATGCAAGGAAAGTGAGAAAGATAAGGACACTTGGGGAACGTCTCCTCAAGGTAAAGGGTTTCAAGTTGCAAAGGAAAAATGATACAAGGCTTAGCGGCAATGAGAACAAATATGAGGTCTTATACAACGAGCTAAAAGCGTGGAAGCCGGCATCAGGCTCATAAGCGCGAGCAAGGCACATGCAAATGCAATTAGAGCTTGAACAACAAGGCGAGACCCATAAACAGTTGTGAATCCAACTAATAATCCTGTCTCCAAGAAACAACAACATCAGAAGAAACGATCCGATGCGGGTCACTTTGGCAGAAACACTTGCGACTTTGCTATCTTCTACAAAAGGAAAAGTCAAGGCAGAATCAAACAAAAAAGATTCTATAGGACCAAGGCTCGAGGGTTTATAATCAATAAGATCAACCTCAGAAGAGAAGTGAAAATCAACAAGGGAGATAGAGTCTCTAGGAACAAACTCAATATCACAGGAGCTGAGAAATTCATAAGAAAAAATCAAACTCATCAGGATCACTGACTTGCTTTTCAAATGAAGAATCAAAAGACTCAACAAAAACCAACATAAGGAAAAGGGAAGGATTACTAAGCAAATCAGGGTTAGATTTAATCACAACTAAAAAAGAAGGTCAGAATGTATTAAAGACTCTAGGAAGACTTCATCCGAAAGGAGGAAATCATCCGAGATAAAACACATATTTGAACTTTCAAATGGATGGACAGAGTGGAGAGAAGGCTCTATAATCTGTATAGGATGACTCACCCGATCAACTGCTGGGACCAAGTCCCGAGAAGGTAAGCATGAAAACAGAGGCTGCCTCTCAGTAGTAATTAAACACAAATGACAAGAAGCCACATAGTTCACCTGTGGCGGGGTAGTGTCTACAGAAACACTGGGAATCAATAAAGGAAAGACTTGGTCTCTAGTTGGGTCAGGAGACTGATCAAGAAAATCCAATTGATCGATAGTGACAATTTCTTCGCCATGATTAAATTACATCACACGAAAGAATGTTGACACCACCACTTGCATGGCATAGACATAATCATGTCCAAGGAGCATATTAAAGTCCAAGGGGTCTTCTATCACCATGAAGTCAACTAAGACGGTCTTCCCACCAAAAGTAACAGGTGTTTGAGCAAGAATTCTCAAGGCTACACAAGTTCTTCTATCGAACGCCAGTAACTGACTAGCAGTCGACACAAGGCTGGAGATCCCATACCTCACCAAGCACGAGCAGAAAAAATACTAACTGAGGCCCCTTCATCAACAATACAACGAGCAATCGTATAGGGTTCAACTTTGACCTTTATCTGGAAAGGTGCAACAGAAGGAAGGCGCGGCTCAACTAGGCTATCCCAATCAAAGGAAGCAATCCAAGAGCTTGGTGGGGGTTGATCTGAAGCAAGTTCAGTGCCCCCTTGTTCAGTAAGATCTAAACTGGCAGTGAAGAAAATGTGACTAGTAGACACTTCACTCTCCAAAGGAAGAGTGGGATTGATCGATACTGGGATTGATTCAACCACTTCATCAAAGTCACTCTCCGAAGGGAGAGTGGGATTGACCAAAGATGACATTGGTTCAATCACATGAGGAGCACTCTCTGAAAGAAGAGTGGGATCAACCAAATGTGAGATTTGTTTGACCACTTGATCAACCAAAGGTTGAGTAGGATGTTGAGAAACTATAGGGTGTTCAGAAGAATGAAATCCATGAGTCTTTGACCACACTCTTCGCACCTCTGGGTTAGCAGGGCACAGATGAGTAAGATGATCTCCCTTGCATAGCACACAAGGGAACTTAAGATGATGCTTTGAACAACCAGTTTTCTCAACTGAGTCAACATGACTAGCAGTGGATGATTGTTTGCTCTCAACATGACAAGCAGAGGATGAGAGTTTTCCCCCAGCGTGAACTATAGAGGCTGAGTGATTGGATCCAACCTCACTAAGAGAGGCTGGTTGTTGAGAGACTCCAGAATGTTCAAAAACGGGATGACCATGAATCCAAACTCTTCGCACCTCAGCAATAGAAGGGCATTTATAAGTAAGGTGGTCTCCCTCACAAAGCTTACAAGGAAACTTGAGCTTATGTTTTGAACGGGTAGACTTGTCAACAGTGTCAACATGACTCGCAGTGGTTGACGAATTGTCTCTAGTGTGAAGTACAGAGGCTGAGAGATTGCCCCCAGCATGCCTGGCAGAGGCTGAGGGACTGGGTCCAACATGACTTGTAGAGGTTGGATAGGCACCATTAACGTGTACAACAGAGGTTGAATGGTTAGGATCAACATGCTTTGCAACAGTTGAGTGTGTGCCCCCAGCGTGAGCAACAGAGGATGGGTGAGCGGATCCAACTTGAACAACAGAGTTTGGATGGGGAGGTTCAACTTGAAAACCAGAGGTTGAACGAGTGTCTTCAGCTTAAACAATAGAGGCTGAGAGACTGGATCCGACATGACCTGGAAATTTTGGAAGGATCCCACCAGCGTGAACACCAGAGGCTGGATGGATGGATCCAACTTGAACAACAGAGTTTGGATGGGGAGGTTCAACTTGAAAACCAGTGGTTGAACGTATGCACTCAACATGAACACCAGAGGTTGAGTGACTAGTTCCAACATGACCTGCAGAGGTTGGATGGGTTCCCCTAGCCTGAACAACCGAGGCTGGGTGGAGAGGTTCAACTTGACTTGCAGAGGTTGAATGGGTGCCCCCTTGCTTATGTGCTTTCTTCCTATTCCTCCTTCTTTTACTCCTTTTAGACTGTCGGTTACTAGTATCAGTACTTTCACCGCATGAGGTAGAAGGAGGAGGAGAACTAACTACAGGTGAAGGGGAGATAGTGTTTTGATGCCCTTGATATAAGGAGCTTACTTGATAAGCATCAGGAGCATTCAGGACAGTTGGAGTGGAAAACAACCACACCGGTAGCCCTAGGGTGAATCTCGAAAGATTCAAGGTGGCCATCAAGGGAACACCAACATTCCCTGTGAGAGGAATAGGACAAGGAGCTCCCATCATGGGGATCTCTTGGTTGGTGTTCGAAGGGATGCTAGCCATAGTTTCAAAACAAGAGACAAAGTCTGAGGTTGATGGACAACCAAAATTACCAGGCAGACACCTAAAGGCCCACTATGTACAGACAAACCACACAACACTCACTAAAAAATTCCTAAAGCCCAAATAGACAAACAGGTATAAGATGCACTTTCCAGAAGAAAGCTGATGAACGATTACTTGGCGTCCTTGATGTGGTTCTCAGGCACAAGTGGAGGAATCACCCACCACCCTCCTGCACTTTCCATAAGGGTTACCTTCCAAGCCCTTCCAAGGTCAACCAGAAATAACCTTCCGGTGTACCTGTGTATGAACCCTAGATGTCAAGAGACTAAAGGCTACCTTAACTACACCAACAGTCTGGGGGGACAGTCGTCAGCCGAACTCGTATGCATGGGCAGGGTAGCTGAGCCCGAAACTCTGTCTAGGACAGAATCCCCAGATGCCTAAAAGTCCTGAGTTATGTTTTGACAAGGATTTGGAGGGTTATCTCCTCTGTCCAAGCCTCCACGCTGCCTAGTGCTTAACTCCCGTTTGAGAGGAGCTTCCCAGATACAATCAATGTAGAAAAGGATTTACCTAGTGATTGGCCAACTACGTTTGAAATTTAACACTTGTGGGGAGTTTAAACTCCCTATCCCACAAGTCTAGCCTGAGCTAGTTGGTGTATGACCCTATAAAATAAAACTTGATAGTAATTTTTAAAATTATATCGTTTATTTTATGGGTTGTTTCTTACTCAGAGGGTAAATGGCATGAAACTCATGTGGTGTTTTGACTCAAAATTGAAACAAAATGACTAAGCAAAGAGAAATGAACTGCAAAAGCAAAAACTATTCTCTTTATATTTTCAAATAGACACTTGAAAGCCAAAAAAGAACAAAATATTTTTATATTTTCCAAAAACAATGATATGCCATGGAATCTAGACTAATAACCTAATCTACATGCATATAAAGCAAACATATGTTTTTGTATTTTTCTTTTATAAATGCAAAAGAAAAATCATCCTATCAACTAATGCAAGCAAATACTGAAAGCAAAGCAAATAGACAACTACTCTACTCCCCAAAAACAAACCCTAGGTTTCCCTAAAGTTAGGATATAACCTCTCTTGAAAAGAAGGCTTACAAAGGTAAACAAGCCAACAACTTTGGAATGAAGAGACTGAGAAAAAAGACTGACATAAACAAAGGTCAACAAGTCCCAAGTATCAATCTAAACCTACAAACAAAGGCTGCTCAGTACCTTGTACAACAAGGTCAAGCCAAAGAAAGAGGTGGGGGGGGGCAAGCAGCACAAACTAGTATACGTTCTTTTTAATTTTCTTTTATAAAGGCAAAATAAAACTACCTACAAAGCAAAGTATGCAGATAACAAGAACAAAGAAAAAGGAACTCTGCTATACAACCACCAAACAAACTCTAGACTGAACTAAAGTCAGCATAAACCCTACTTGGAAGGAAGGCTTGCATAAAAGACAAGTCAACTATTTTGGCAAGGTGAAGTTAACCAACAAAACAAGAAGGAAACCAACACCAACAAGATTCTGAAATCAACCAAAGATCACTAACTGAGGCTGACCAAAAACATAAGCCAAAAATAAAACCAAGCAAAGGAGATGGGGGAAAGAGCAAAGAACAAACCCTAATGCTATAAAAAGGATTACCACATAGAGAGAGAACAAGCAAAAAGGATGACACTAACTCCCTAGAGTCATGGACCTGCAGAGGACCCTAAAAGACCTACCCAAAACACCTTCAAACAGAGGAAAAATCCCAAAAGAGGAAAAACATTGTTTAAAGGGGCATTTGCGACTGTCTATAAGTGCAAACCGCGAATGACTCGCGACTGTTCAATATAGCAAACCGCAAATGCAAGCAAGTATTCGTGACTGTTCAGAAGAGCAACCCACGAATGGGTGGAAAAATTCCCAAAAAGGTCAAAAACCACCTTAAGAAGGCAGGGGAAGTGTGCTATCAGATTTATAAATTGTTCCTAAGTGGCAAGAAGGACCTGAAACAATGCAAAAGACTGAAAGAAATCAAGAGAAACCCCAAACAGACAAGGAATCCCCAGCGGAGTCGCCAGTTTTGTTGTAAAGGAAAATGTCGTATGGCTAGGGTTTAAGATGCCATCAACATACTGGGGTTGAAAGAGAGATGCACAATGTTCAGCAATCATATATAAATAATATTCAGAGATGAGAAAAGTCCACACCTGACTAACCAAAGGCTGGTCCAAGCTTTTTCTTCAATCCTCTTCTTGCTCCTCTCACTCCAAGAGACCTGCAAAACAAGTTATACCTTCCTCAAACCATTATGACCATATATAAAACAATGATAATCAAATAAACCTGAAATAACATCATAATATGATCATAAATAGAGATTCAATCACACATTGAACAATGATTTGGGAAGAATAAGGACATCACATCTTTATTAATCTTGAAAACAAGTACAAGTATACCTTCTCTTCAAGTTTCGCACCTCACGAAACCTTGATCTGGTTCTGCTGCTTCTCTTCTCCAAAGAACTCAGCCTCCAAGCTCTGCAACACTAGGGGAAGATCTCCAGGGAAAAGGTGTGGGAAAAGAGAGTCCCAATTCCTCCAGCATAACAATGCAAAAATCCAAGTCCCCTTTCATGGACCTCCCTACCTCTATTTATATGCTAAGGAGAGATAGGGGCGAAGACAAAGTAGTTACAACTGAAGGAGTCAGTTGCATAACTACCCAAACTAACTCAAAAAGCGTGTTTTTATGTTTTAATGTTAAGAGACAGATTCATGACTATGAGGGAGGACAACCCGCGAATGATCCGCGAGTTTCCACAAGAGCAACCCACAAATATATCCATTCGCGACTTGTAAAACACAAGAGTCGCGAGTTGCACATAAGGAGAGTCGAGAATACAAAAAAAACACATTTTTAAGGTATTTCTTGGCATTTTTAGACTTTAGTGTCTGCTAGAAAGTTTTAGCTAACTGAAATACCTTTCCAACGGTGTAGAAATGAGGTCAAACGGAGTTACAGACCTCAAGATATGGGTCCTCCAAGATAGGTGTTTTTTCAGTGACTTTCATGAAGTGCCGACATGCGACGAAATCATGGGAAAGTGGTCATAGGAAGAGATGTGTCATTTTAGGCTATAACAACTGTCGAGAAATTTTTGAAGTCATCTGACATGTTCTTCCCATGATCGAATGAAAATCAAGATATCGTTGAGATAGACAATGAAACACTTGCCAAATGAAGGGTCATAGAAGGTCATCCATATATCTCATGAAGGTTGTAGTTGCATTGGTTAAGCCAAAGGGAATTACTAACCATTCTAACAATACTTCCTTGGTATTGAAAGTTGTTTTCCATACATCATTGGACTCGATCTTAATTTGGTGGTATCTCGACTTGAGGATGAGCTTTGTAAAGATCTTAGAACCTTTCAAACCATCGATAAGTTTGTGTATCCTTGGAAGAGGGTATATGTTCTTTACTAAAAAAAAATTGAGAGCTCGATAGTCGATGCACATGCGCCAAGTCCCATATTTATTTGGAACGAGGATGACTATACTTCCACAAGGAGAGGAGTTGGGGTGGATGTGAACTTTGTTAAACAAATACTGGATTTTTCTATGAATATATTCATTCTCAAGAATGGATATTTTGTAAATAGATGTGTTAGGTAATGAAGAACCAGGAACAAGTTCAATGGAGTGTTTTACCTAACAATGCAGAGGTACTTCATTGGGATATTGAAATATGTTCTGGTATTCCTCAAGAATGTGGTCAATCTGTTTTTATTGTCAAGATTTGTGTTGGTCAGTGAGTCGACCTATTGCTATAGTATTATTGGAATGCCGGGGCTTTATCATAATTAATGAGAACTCCTGAGCATGATTGATAATATTCTTTATTTGTTTGGAAGTTATCATACTAACCATTGATGTGGGTTGTCTCTTTGGTATGTCATACCATTGATTCTAATTTTTGAAAATCAACTTCTGAGGCTGTGACTGGTATGTCCCATGTCAATCCCATAGGTAAGGTTTCCCAAACAAGGTGTCGGTTAAAATAGTGGTAACAGGTCACAGAGTACTTCATCATCAGAATTCTTAATAAAGTAGCTAATTATGCATTGGCATGTGATTCTTAGTTCATGTCCATCCTTCATCCAACTAATATTGTAAGGTTGAGGATGTGGAGTGGTGACAAGACCTAATTTCTGCACAAGATATTTAGAAATGAATTTCTTCTGGCTACCATTATCCACATTGAGATGTAATGTATTTTTATGAACCCATATCCAAGTATGGAATACATGTTGTCGTTCCTCTTTATCGACGATAGTCGAGGATATCGAAGTGTTTGAAGTCGAGGCCAAGAGGGTTGATGCATTTGGATCATATTCTACCAAGGTTTTGTCGGATAAGTCGGATATCGACAATTTTTCCAATAATGTCTTACGATATTTGCATTCTGACTTATCATGACATGCTGAATTGTGATAATCACACCATTTCCTGGTAGGATATTGTTTGTTGTGATCCTTCTTAATTTTATGAAATTTCTTATTGTGATGATTGGGCTTTGGTAGAGTTGATTGAGAAGGGTTCTTAAACTTGTCGGAGTCATATGGTTACTTCTTGTTAAATGTTCGACCTGTTTTCTTGTACACAAAAAATTCTTTTCCTTTTTGTTTAGCTTCAAGCTTGTTGGAATAATGAAATGCATCCGCAAGCATACTAATAGTTATAAAATCCGTCTCTTGCTGAATGTATGGAGATAAACCATTGACGTACTTCAAGACAAGCAATTTCTCTTCTTCTTCGACATGAAGTCTAGCCATGATTCGATAGAAATCGTTATTGCAACTCTTCATAGACTGGTATTTCCATTTCCTTAGCTATTGCCACTTCTTATACTATTGTTCAAGATATTTCAGTGGGTAGAACTCCTTTCCTATGTTTCTGACAAATTCTACCCATGTGTCTATGGTGTTTCCTTCTTTTTCAATCTTTGTCAATAAATTTTCCCACCAACAATGTATGGAGGTTGACATATTCAAGGATGCAATGGTGATCTTTTCCACTTCAGAGAGTTGATTCATGGAGTAGTACGATTCTAGATGTTGTACCCAATTATCAAAAAGTTCCTCGTTGATCCTACCTTCAATATTTGGTATGTCTAGATTCATTTTCACTTTGGAAGGAATAATTATATCCGAGTGAGGTCGCATCGAGGGTTTTCTAGATCTTAAACAAAATTGCATCAGAATCTCACTGAACTGGGCGAACATTTCTGTCATCTAGTGAGACAACGATTTTTCTATGAGTTGCTCTGTCTCGTTAGTTGCATGTCTACTATCTTCTTCTTTGACCATATTTTCAGAAGTTGAAGGAAGTGTCTACTTATGTTGTTGAGTTTTTCAGTGTGTTTGAACATGCATAAGTTAAATAACTTTGAGGGAAGTGTTGATGTAAATTAGGATTTGAACAAGATCAATATATGATACCAATGATCCAGGACATTCCCAGGTGCATGTTGGGGACAATAGTCAACTGAATTAATCTAGAACTGTTATGGTGGAAGAACAAAAAAATAAAAAGTAAAGCAAGAAATACACTATATCGAGAGAAAGTATGCGCACAGACAATATGCAAGAATTCGAACCAATTTATATATTACTTCTTCTCCATGAAGGTTGGGTTTATTGTTATAATAATGTACATGTTTATATAGAGTGTTGAGACACTTGGGTGACTACCTATTACGTTTAGTTACAAAATAATTTATAATAGTTTAGAATTTCAACCGGCATAGACAAATGGAAGGTAAATATTTTTAGTAGATGCTCGACAAATGTTGACATGACAAGACATGCCAAGATGTTGTATGTCAAGAGTGAAACCTATTGAGGTTTATCAAGGTTGATTGTGTTGAGGTTTGAACTTGTTGAACCTGATGTTGAACCTGTTGAAGAAGTCAAAGTAGTCAAAGTGATATACTTTGTCGAAGTTCGACAACATGCCAACTACTGGTTGGATCAGTCCTTGAAGAACATCACCGAGAATGGAAAGTGTTATAGAGAGAAACTTAGTATGGCTTGGGATGTTACAGAGAGAAATTCCTATGGCTTGGGGTACCACAACAGACAAATTAAATCCAGAAATCAATCATTTTCTATATGCAAGAGAAACCAAACATCTAACACTAAAGGATCTCGATTCGTACCTTATTTCAGACGATTGATGTAGATCCCCGTTGAGCTTTTCCACTCTCGCTTGTATTAGCAATTTTCTTCCTCAACATTCAGCAAACAAGACAAGCATGCTATATATAATTATGTTATACCTACTCTAGCATATATAATCAATAACATATAAGAATTTACAAGCATCCATGGATCAAATGCTCATTTAAATACACATTATTGGACAAGAAAAGATATTTCTATTGATATAAAACATAGATTACAATAGTTACAAGCTCTATCGGCACGTCTGCGAATCCAAGAAACTGAGTACCCCACTTGGGCCTCCACCAATTCAATCCTCCATCTCTGGATAGCAATCTCACAAGGCAAAGGAGAGCTTGGGAAGAACACAAAGTGCTCCAAGGGACAAAGGGATGCAGACTCAAGTATAAGCTCTGAAAACAATGAACTATAGTTTTCTTTCTCTTCAATTCCTCCCCCTTCAATGTATCGAAAGGGTTCCTTATATATCTCTTCAATGGGGTAATGGAAGGTCGAATCTGAGTGATCTCAAGGCATATGGAAGGCGAAGAGACAAGTGACTCAGATCCACATCAAGGAAAACTCCAAAATCATTTGGTCTTTTGCACACATCCCAATGTACGCGGGTTTAAGGGTCAAATCTGCGTATATACATGATAAAGGGATTAAAATTCATGTATGAAAATTATTGCATGTTTTTAGGGATGATCTTGGAAACATCAAAAGTACAAAAATGGTCCATGGGGTCTAAAGAATTTGCAGAGGGACAGGGAAGGCCATAAAACTGTGATCCACCATGTGTGGTAAAATCAGCTGTAACAGATGCCCCCTAATGTGTGAGTCAGAGGGGTCATATGATGGCCGAAATACATTATAAGTCCATTCCATAAGTGGAGTGATGAAGAACCCAGTGGAATACCTATCCATCTAATCAGTACAATACAATGATCAAACTCTGTACATAACTGCAAGTAGATGTAGTAGTCCTGGATACATAAGAGTACAATGGCCATGAATAGGAATGATACAAAATATGACATGTGTGGTCATCACCACGTACAATATAGATAGCTCGAAATATCTATGATGAAGATATACATAGGATCATGATCTCCATGTAGGCTGAAGATATGTAATGGATCAAGATCTCCAAAATGGCTGGAAATATCTGACATATACTGGAATCAAGTCACGAAAGCTGAAATCTCATGAACACTGGCATAGCATATATGAGTTGCCACAAGTCTAGAAGGTCTTCTACAGAAACCACTATGAGTACATGTCCTACTATGTGAATAGAGGTGTCGAGGTCAAACATAGTAGTCCATCGTCTGATTACCGGTCATTGATGTATACCGTTAATAGATGCGAGATCACCCACCGATAATGAAAATGGGAATCAAGGTATGTAATGTCCTCTTCTGCTTAGGCATTGAGTACCAACCTGCTAACCTATGTGATTACTATAGGTTTGAGAGGGTACTGACAGTCAAGGAATCATCCGAAGACTGATGCCATATATAGAATATCTACGGCTTCAATATTATATCACCATTGGGTTGAAGAGGGCCACTAGAGCCAAAGGCCACATGCATGCATGACATCTGGGAATTATTTAATGATGCATGCACCCGATTAAGTCTCCATGTGCATGCATGCAAGTCAACTGCAAATTAGAAGATAAAGTGACCTAATTAGGTCAAAAGTTAGGGTTTTCACAGTTGAGAGTTATAAAAGAAAGATAAAGTGAATAGAGAAGTCACTTATGTGATAATTGATTTGTGGAGTCGAATTGGATAGCTCGGTGAGCTAATTTGGGGTTGAGCGCATGCTCAGCTAAATGGTGTATTTCGACAGTGAAATCTATCTTCCCTAGTTCATCATCAGGTTGGATCATTCAAGTTCAACACTAGTTCATCATCATGTTACATTCAGCAGTTATTCTGGGAGGTTGATTATTCATCCAGCTAGAGGGTTTCACCGTCACACCATGTCACCGTGATTAGAGAAAAAGCAATTCGTTTTCCTACCTACGGGGTTCAAAACTTCCATATGTTGCTTCCATCATCATCAAAGGGGTATTATAACCCTAGTGCACATCATCCAGGCTTCCAGCAGCAGCTTACTTATTATTCTGGAGCTTATATAGTTTGAGAGGAGGGCGCATTCACCTATGGGGGATGATTTGGTGCATCTCCTTATTCCTTCGATAGAATCCTTGCATGCTGGGACCAGTCTCTTCACCATTAGCTGATCTATATACTAGTATGTACATGCATTGATTTCTCCTATTTTATAGCATCTGAATATTTTTCTAGGGAACATATTTGCATGCAACTGCATGCATGCAAAGTTCAAGGTCTGCTTTCCTATTTGATTAAGGAGTAATTCTATTAGTCATCTACAGTATACACATAAATAGAAAAATATCAGTTTGGGATATTACAGTGGTATCAGAGCTATTTTCCTTTCCAGCTATGGGCATGAAAAAATTATAAATGAATCCAAGAGACCCATACAACATTACTCACAGGAGACAGAGGTATAGAGACATAGAAAAGGAGTTAGAGGACATAGATTTGGGGAAGAGAGAGTATCAGTTTGAAAAAGGAAAAGAAACAATGGCCTATGATGATAAAATAGCTTTCAATAGTCTCATATCAGCCATAAAATAACTCACCACTGGGAAAAAAGAAATGATGAGCACCTTCAAGCAAATGACTGAGAAGAATGGGCCCACCCCACACAGTCCCTTATTTCCCAACAGTGATAGGGTATCCACCAACAGTAGTAGGGAGAACTTACATAGAAACATGTAGAGCTATCCCCATATATACAATCCTTTTCGACCTACCATGCCTCAATTCTTAGATAGTCCAGTTGCAGTGCCTCTAGCACAAGTAGAACTAGAAAAACCCATAAGTGCCTATTTGAGAGAATATATGGCTTTAGGAGAGGACTTCCATTCAACCATGACTTTCACTGACTTCTGCCACTTTAAAAGTAAGAACAAACATAAATCTTACAATAGGCCATTCACCCAGAACTATGAGTTACAGTGCACCGTAGGGAAACTGACTATCCCTACCTTTGAGGGTACCCAGGGTGGCCCACCTAGGAATTGGGTGCAGAAGTTGGATACATACTTCCAGCTCAACCCCATGATTGAGATAGATGCCATTAAATTGGCTACTTTGCATTTCTATAGAGAAGCACATGAGTGGTGGTACCATGGGTTAGTGATGCTGGGTCACAACACCATCACCTCATACACATATTTTACACAGAGGCTCATTGAGTGGTTTGATCAGAAGGATCCAGAGGTACACTTTAGGGAGCTAGCACAACTTAAGCAGATAGGGAGTGCAAATGCTTTTATTTTTTAGTTTAAGAGGATAGTAGTCATGGTCACAGATATATCAGAGAGTAGTTTGATTATGTTGTTCATTGAGGCTCTCACTGAACCCTTACGAGGATGGGTCAAGTCTTATAGGCCCACCACCCTAGAAGATGCCATCAAACGGACTACAGCCTTGCAGGATGCAGTGCCCAAAAATAGGTTTCCTCCCAAGAACAATGTTATTATTAAAGATAAATAAAGGAAACCATGGCCCAAGAAAGAATGGATGGACAATGATACCCTACAGGACCTTAGAAGAAAAAAATTATGTTTCACTTGCCAGGAACCATGGATACCAGGTCACAGATGTTCAGGAAAAGGAAAGACTTACTACATAGAGGCTTATTCCGATAGTGAGGAGGATGAGGATTACCAGGATAAGGAGCAGGGAGAGACAAAAGAGATAGTTACTAAAAGACAGGCTTCAGGAGGTACCATTGCTACCATGACAGCGGTTCCTAGATTCCACACTCTTTGGATCAGAGGTACCATATAGGGCCACAGAGTGGGAGTACTGATAGATGGTGGGGAATCCCACAACTTCATTGATGCTGCATGGTTTAAAAAGAGAGACATTCATACTGATATCTTTGATGGGTTTTCAGTAGCAGCAGCAGGTCACACCATGGAGTGCAGTTAGAGGATTCCTAAATTAAAGTTAACTCTTGGGAATTATATAGTGATAGAGACATTCTATGTGGTAGATGTACCTGACATGAATGTGGTAATAGAAGTTCAGTGGCTGTATTCCATAGGGAAGTATTCCACAAATTACCAAACCATGGATATGGATTTTACAGGAGCAGAAGGACAGAAGGTGGTATTGAGAGAAATGAATACCTATCCTCCCACAGCAGTGACATCACACAAGATGGAGGCAGTACTCCGGAAGGGAGATATTGAGTGGGTTTTAGAGTGTATGGTTACCTTGAGGAAACCACCAGATGATGCCACACAACATCCAACAAATATAGAGGCCTTACTATAGAAGCAAAAGGTAGTATTCAGAGACCTTCCAGTAGTTCGACCTCTAGATAGGGGATTTGAGCAGATTATTGAGTTAGAGGAGGGGACCCAAGTAGTTATCACCACTCCTTACAGACATCCCAAGAGGTATAAATATGAGATAGAGAGTACAATCAAGGAACTACTCAAGCTAGAATACATCAAACCTATCTCCAATCCCTTTGCATCTTCAGTAGTGCTAGTGAAGAAAAAGGATAGAACCTTACACATGTGCATTGATTTCAGGGCACTCAATAAGAAGACCATAAAGAATAGGTATCCCATCCCTAGGATTGATGAATTAATGGATGAACTACAGGGGGAAAATTACTTTTCCAAAATTGATCTCCGCTCAGGGTACCATCAGATTCGGGTCAGGGAATAGGATGTTCCAAAGACCACTTTTTGTTGCCACTACGGACATTATGAGTTTCTAGTGATGCCATTTGGGATCACTAATGCACCAGCTACTTTCCAATCATGCATGAACCATATCTTTAGGACATAGTTGCATAAATATATTATGGTATTCTTTGACGACATATTGATATACAGTCAGACTTGGGAAGAACATTTGAGACATCTTGATGAAGTACTTGGTATTCTACAGGAACAGTCACTATATGCCAAAATCTCCAAGTGTGAGTTCGGCATGTAGGAGATGTTGTACTTAGGACATGTGATAGGGGCCAATGGGGTCCAAGTGCACTTAGAGAAGATTCAGGAAATTTTGGATTGGCCTACACCTAAAAATGTGATAGAATTGAGGGGCTTTTTGGGCCTTTGCACCTACTACAGGGGGTATGTCATCGGATTCTCATAGATGAATGCACCCCTCACAGATATTACCAAGAAGGGAGCATTTAGTTGGTCAGAGGAAGCACAACAAACATTTGAGAAAATGAAGGAGGTAATGAGTTCATGCCCAGTATTAGCTTTACCAGACTTTTCTCAATCCTTTATGTTAGAATGTGATGCTTCAGGAGAGGGAATTGGGGTATTTTTGATGTAGAACAACCATCCCATTGCATTTGAGAGCAAGAATCTCAAAGACTATGAGTGCCACTATTCAATATATGACAAAGAGATGTTAGCTATCCTCCATGCGCTAACCAAGTTTAGGAAGTACTTAGTAGGTTCCAGGTTCAAGGTTAAGATAGATCACAATAGCCTAAAATACTTCCTAGAGCAAAAAGAGCTAAACGAGAGACAATAAAAATGGTTAAGTAAACTTCGGGCTTATGAATTAGAGATTGAGTACGTAAAGGGGAAGAGCAATGTAGTGTCCGATGCACTTTCTAGACAACCGGCTACTTTATCCCTTATGAGCATCTCATTAGATTGGAGGTCTCATCTTTTGGTTGAGTAATCCAAAGATAAGTTTTCTTGCGAGCTATTGGATGGACAGATTCAGGATGATAGGTATAGGGTCATTGATGATATCATATACTACAAAAACAGAATCTTCTTGGTTCCAAAGTCTCCCCTCAAGAAGAAAATCTTACAGGAATCGCACGATTCACCATTAGCAAGGCATCAGGGGTTTCTCAAGACCTACAGATAGATTAGAGAAAGGTTCTCATGGAAGGGCCTCAAGAAAGATGTGATACAACATGTGAGGGAGTGCATCTTGTGCCAATAAAACAAAATAGAGCACATCCACCCGGTTGGTTTACTACATCCCTTACCAATTCCCTAGCAGAAATGGGAGAGAATTTCTATGGACTTCATTACTGAGCTGCCCAAGGTCCAAGGCAGAGACTACTTGTACATAGTAGTGGACAGATTGACTAAGTTTTCTCACTTCTTTTCCATATCATCAGATTATTCAGTAGCATAGGTAGTAGAACTATTTTTCAGAGAGGTATTTAGACTCCATGGGTTACCTAAGACCATTGTCAGTGACAGGGACAGTAAATTCATAGGATCCTTTTGGCAAGAGCTTTTCCGATTAGTGGGGACCGAGTTAGCCATGAGCACAAGTTATCATCTGCACAGTGATGAGTAGACAGAGATTGTTAATAAATGGATTGAGGGATACTTGATAAATTACATATCATGTTAGCAGTGGACATGGATCAAATGGTTACACTTGGGTGAACATTGTTACAACACCACCTACCATATGACCATTAGGATGACCCCTTTTCGAGCCCTGTATGGGTATGATGCTTCCACTTTTGCAGACTAGATATTTGGCAATACCAGCGCCCCCAAGGCCAAGGAGTGGATTCAAGAGGGTCAAGATATCCTCAAGATACTCAGGGAGAACATACAGGCTGCTCATAATCAATAGAAGATATATGCAGATAGGCACAAAGTTGAGCACACTTTTGAGGTGGGAGACTTTTTTTATTTACACCTCCAGCCTTACCGATAGTCATCTCTTAAAAAGAAAGGAGCAAAAAAACTCCAAACTCATTTCTATGGTCCATACAAGATAATTGTTGTAATTTCACAGATCACATAAGGTTACCAATAATACATAAAATATACACAGATACAAGACATAAGAACTGATAACATGAACAGATTATATTATTCTCAATAGATCATACAAAGCCAAGAACTGAACTACGTTCTTGAGTGGCTCAACAGCCTAATATACAGGTTACAAATAGTTACAATCATAACTACCTGTCGGTTCACCGAACCGACACGACTATTAGTTAACAGACTAACTACTGTGTTTACTCAGCCGACCGACGTAGTCGGTCTCTCGACTTAGTCGGCTGATCGACTAAGTCGGCTGATCGACTAAGTCGGTCTTCGTTCAAGTCGACTTTATGTCGACTTGCTCCTTCTACATCTCCCCCACAAACAAAATATTTCTTCGTCCCGAAGAAAAGGGGAGGTAAAAAAAATAAATAAGAAGTACAAAAATAGATTGCAAAGGGAGACTGCTACTGAGGTGGGCTGTGCAGGTGAATAGTTGGTCTCTTCTGCACACAGATTTCGACTATTGCTGGTGCTGTGATGGCAAGCTGGTGTTGAAAGTCCGTCCATGTCTGCAAGGCTTTCTGAATGTCGATAGTCAGAGTAGTAAGATTTGAGAGTACCGACATCTTCTCTGCCATGGCCATTTCTGCAATATTGTCCATGTTGGGGCCCAGCCGCTGATTGTGTTCCTCCGCAGTCTCAAGGAGTCTCTTCATCTGCGGACAGATGTTGTCGACTTTCTCCAAGTTGGGAAGGGCGTGTTGAACCCACTGGTGTGCCTCACGTTCCAACTGCTGCAGCTTAGTGTTTTCCATCACTATTTGATCTTCGATGGTCTGCCTCAGTTCCGTCTCAGTCGAATTCCTTCTCTCCAAGGCCTGAATGCCCTGTCTGGTCTGCCTCGTCTGACTATAGACCTGCCCATAATGAGTAGGCCAATCTCAGAGTACTTCCTCAGTTACAATGGATTCCTCCATGTGGTCTTGTAGAAGTTTGTGAGCCTCCGAGAATGCTGTATGCTGAGTCAGGAGCAGGCGGACAGTTTCTTCTTTTTGCTCGGCCTTAGTCTCATGGAGGTGGGTCTGTATGGTCGACACCAAACCTTCAAACAGCTGATATGCTCTGTCCAGCGGTCGGTCGGTAGCAGCTTCGACAGGTCCGGGGTTAACAGTTTGTACAAGAGACCTGCACTTGTCGAGGAACTCGACTTCTTCTGTCTCCTTATATTTGAGCTGTTTCCTTAGTCGTGTCGTCCTCCTCTTCGACTCTTTTGCTAGGGTGTTGAGTAGCTGGCCAACCTCTGAGTCGGTCAACGAGCTTACATCTTGTAAGCTGATCCTTAGCTGATCTGGTCTAGGAAGAGGCTCTGTTGGCTCCTTTGCTGGTTATGTTGGTTTGTTGGGAGGACCTACAGAAGTGGAAGGTGGATCAGAGGTCGAAGGGGTGTGTGTCGGAGGGGTTGGTTCACTGGCCGGAGGTTTTTTGGTTTGGGGAGGTGGTATGTCCACCTCCGGCTGTGGTGATGATGGTGGTCTCGGCTGTGAATCAGGCGGTGGTGGAGGCGGTGGGGATGATGGGGGGGGGGGGGGGGGGGGGGGGGGGGGAGGGGGGGGGGGAGGAAGGGTTTCCTGATCCTGGTGGTGATGGAGAATGGTGTTGGGGACTTTGGTCGGAAGATATAACATCTTCTTCCGGGGGGACTTGGTAGTCGGTGAAGGTCTGTTCGTGTCCCGCAATGTCACCACCATCATGCACCCTTGTAAATACAGTTGTTTGGTGTGCATACGTCTTTTGTCTTGCTTTAAGGGGAGTTGTGGTCTTGATTGTCTGCGCTGTTTTGAACAGGGCAGGTAGTGTTGCAAAGAAGGCTCTAAGCTCCTGGTCCGAGCTGGCCCTGGCTCTGAGTGCCTCAGGGATAACTCTTGCAAAGACATCTTGAAATTCCCTAAGCAAGTTCACTATTTCAGCAGTTTGTTGCTCATTCCAATAATCACCAATCTTAGCTAATTTTGGTCGGTCGTCATTTGAAATGTCGACCTCTTTGGTTTTTACTTTGGAATCTAACCATTCTGGGGCTTTAGCTTCATTTATCGGTCGACTTCCTTCCTGGAACTGTGAAAATGTAGCAGGGAAGTCGGCTGCAGTCATTCGGTCGAGGTCAGGTGTTTCAGTAGTCGCGACCCTAAGCACAGAGTGGATTGGTGTTGTTGTTTCAGCATGGTTGGATTTCCATCTGAAGCTTTTACCTTCGGTGTGTTCATTCTCCAATTGTAATCGGGTCGACTCGACTTTTGATCCTATGTGGAGACTATTATAGTGTTTGATCTGTCGAGGGTCTTTGTCAGGGAATGTTTCAGTCGGTTGAATGAACTGTTTAATTTGTTGAGCTGGCTCGACTAATTGTTGATCTTCAGGGACAAAGTTGAAGGTTTGGATGAAATTTGCTTTGACGTCATTCCAGAAAAAGGTTTCACCTTTTGCTTCCTCCATTTTATACCATTTACTAGGTAAGTCGTCTAAGGTTGAGGGAAACAAGTGTGGCCAGGCTCTCTCATCCTTATGTCCTAGGCTTCTCCATTCTTTTTCACAAGTTTGGATGTGTTCTTGTGGGTTCTGGCCTTGAGTAAAGATGGGGATCTGTGCTTGTGGGGTGAGCTTCTTGCCACCAAACCTTTCAACAAAATACGTTGCAGCACTAGTCCAGGTCTGAAGTTTTGTCTGATGGGTATCCCACCATCTAGCTGCTTGACCGGTGAAGGTTTCTACTAAGCTCTGTAGTCGGCCATGTTCTCCAAAGTCCTTTGAAACTTGTTCAACATGCATGACTGGGGATTCCCTCTCCTTATACCTTGTTTGGGTCCTGGTTGTTTCGTGGGTCGGTTGTAAGGTAGGGTGTTCTCTTATCTTTCTCTCAAAAATCTTGGGGATAATTGAGACTAGAAAGCACTGTCGGGTGGGTTTTTTCTGTACTGTTTGGATAGTCCAGCACCCTCTTGCTTGTGTT
>LPNX010694164.1:535406-611863 GCA_001517045.1 Pseudotsuga menziesii
TCAGAGTCACTGTCACTACTCGCTGATGATGTCGGTGGTGGAAGTGGAGGAGGGGGTGGGGGAGGTGGTGTTGTAAGGGGTGGGGTTGTTGAGTCGGATGAATCTGTCGGGGTGACGATGGGGTTTTGGTCGACGAAACTTGTGCTCCCATCGGGTGTCAATTCTTTCTCGTCGAAGAGCGGATTGTTGATAATTTTTCGTCTTAAGGACCCACTGTCACTTTGCGTGCTCAAGTCGGACTCTTGTGTATCTTCTGAAGTTGTGTGTGGCAGGGGGGGTGCTCCTTCATGTGTCAGCAGGAGCAAGTGGATACTACGAAAGGAAGGTACCATTTGAAAGGTCACCCAATTACCTTCGATTGGTCGACGTATGACGAGATGTCGACCCGGGTATGGTTCATCGCCTAGTCGGCTCCAGAGTGTAATGTCACCAGCTCTTAGTCGAAGGTCATCTTCAATAATAGTTTGTATTCTGGTACGCGGACTTACTGTGGAAAGGGTTACTCCTTCATCGGGAACAATTAGTTGGAGAGCGTCTGGCTACTCTATCCACATTTCATCATCTTCGGGGGACACCTCTTCTTCTTCACCTTCTCTGCGTCGGTCATGACCCGAATCTGGCGGTACTTCATCATGGTCGGTCTCCCTAGGGTTTTGCTGCAGCTCTGCGGACCTTTCTCGTCTGGATTCCCTTTTCTTCTGTCTTTCATCCCTTTCGATTCTCTTAATGTCCGACATACTGTAGTACAATACTATGCCTTCAGTTCTTCTTCAGTCGATTATGCATTACTGGTGATGACGACTCTGGTCGACTAGGATCCACTATGCTCTAGGTCCGACACACGACCAGCTACCCCCCCATAGCCTACCCGACGCTTTTTAGAAAGCCCGGATAGTGTCTACTTACTCAGGAAGTATTCCCACTCCCTTTCAGCAATGAATTTTTCCCACTGCTTCTGCTTCTCCTCCCAGTTAGTGTTTGAGGGTGGTGCACGTAATAGAGGTCGAGGTTCGACAATGTGCCCTGCTCCTTTCTCTATGAGAAACTTGAACAATAAAGCCGGTAAGGAACACAAGAATTGATCAGTGAGTTCTGTGAAAAATTTCTGTCGAACAGTTTCCACAGAAGTCCTGTCTTCGACTGCTTGTTCCTCACAGAAGTCGTCGGCTATCTTTTCGAACCACTCTGAGAGATTCGTACGTCCTCCGCGGATCAGTTTCTGGAGTAACTGTGCTTCTTTAGTCTCGTCCGGTTTTCTCATCCAAAAGCTGCTTCAGTAGATGGGGCACGGAGTCGACAAATTTTTCGTGAGTTTCAGTGAAAAATCTGGCTTTTGCTTCTGCGACTGTCAATCTATTCCTCCTTGCGTAATTTTGTAGATAGTTAGCAATTTTTCGCTCCCACCAGTCCTTAATCTCCTGCTCTGGTATCATATGTGAGCATATATTCCAGTTATGTACTACCGGCAACGGAACCAATGTTGTAATCTCACAGATCACATAAGGTTACCAATAATACATAAAATATACACAGATACAAGAGATAAGAACTGATAACATGAACAGATTATATTATTCTCAATAGATCATACAAAGCCAAGAACTGAACTACGTTCTTGAGTGGCTCAACAGCCTAATATACAGGTTACAAACAGTTACAATCATAACTACCTGTCGGTTCACCGAACCGACACGACTATTAGTTAACAGACTAACTACTGTGTTTACTCAGCCAACCGACGTAGTCGGTCTCTCGACTTAGTCGGCTGATCGACTAAGTCGGTCTTCGTTCAAGTCGAATTTATGTCGACTTGCTCCTTCTACAATAATTTAGAAGGTCAGAGTGGTAGCAATATATGAGCTAGAACTACCCCCAGAGAGAAATATTCACAATGTATTTCATGTCTCCAATCTCAAGAAGGTGGCTGGTCAACAGATTGTTACATCTTCTGAGCTGCCTCCCCTTGATGACGAGGGGCAATTGGTTCTGATTTCAGAGCGCTTCCTAGAGGTGCGAGAGAGGAAACCGAGGAATAGAATCATCAGAGATTACCTAGTTCAGTGGAAAGATCTGCCTATAGAGGAGGCTACTTGGGAGGCAGAACAGGTATTACAGCACCCATCTTTACAGTTGCTTGAGGACAAGCAAATTCGAGCAGGGGGACTGTAATGTCCGCTTCTGCTTAGGCATTGAGGGCCAACTCGCTAACCCATGTGATTCCTATAGGTTCAAGTGGGTACTGACAGTTAAGGAATCAGCCGAAGACTGATGCCATATATAGAAGATCTAGGGCATCAATATTATATCACCATTGGGTCGAAGAGGGCCACTAGAGACAAAGGCCATCTACATGCAGGACATCAAGGAAATATTTAATGATGCATGCACCCGATTAAGTCTCCATGCACATGCATGCAAGTCAACTGAAAATTGTAAGAAAAAGTTAGCTAATTAGGTCAAAAGTTAGGGTTTTCACAGTTGAGAGTTATAAAAGAAAGATAAAGTGAATGGAGAACTCACTTATGTGATAATTGATTTGTGGAGTTGAATTGGAGAGCTCAGTGAGCTAAGTTAGGGTTGAGCACATGCTTAGGTAACTAGTGTATTTCGGTAGTGAAATCTATCTGCCCTAGTTCATCATCAGGTTGGATCATCCAGGTTCAGCACTAGTTCATCATTAGGTTACATTCAACAATTATTCCAGGAGGTTGATTATTCATATAGCTAGAGGGTTTCATCGTCACACCGTGTCACCATGATTACAAACAAAGCAATTCATTTTCCTACCTACAGGGTTCATAACTTCCCCATGCTACTTTCATCATCATAATAGGGGTATTATAACCCTAGTGCACATCATTCGGGCTTCCAGCAGCAACTTACTTATTATTCTGGAGCTTATATAGTTTGAGAGGAGGGCGCATTCACCTGTGGAGGAAAATTTGGTGCATCTCCTTATTCGTCTAGCAGAATCCTTGCATGCTGGGACCAGTCTCTTCACCATCAGCTGGTCTATATACTAGTATGTACACGCATTGATTTCTCCTATTTTATAGCATCTCAGTATTTTTCTAGGGCACATATTTGCATGCATGCAAAGTTCGGGGTTGTATTTTCTATTTGATTAAGGAGTAAGTCTATTAGTCATCTACAATATACACATAAATAGGAAAATATCAGTTTGGGATATTACAAGGTACTAGAGTGCAAACTAACAAGTGTGAATCAATTTGTTGAGGTCAAACACTTGAGAGAATCCATCGATCAGGGGACATTGATGTATTCCCAAAAACTGTCGATGGCGAGAGAACCTGCCATTGATGACTGCAAGTCTCAAGGCACTAAAAAATGAGTCTAGATTCCTATCCCTGAATAAATGATCTGAATTCGATGGGATGAAATCCACTGGAAGGAGGGCATTAAGGCATCCCCCATCATCCAACATGAGGTACTCAGTAAATCTATATAATGTGGAAGGACTCGATCATAATGTGCATGAACTAGTAACCGTACTAGGAATGGCCGACATGCAAAGTTAGGATAACTGAGGAATGGTCAACTCAGGTTTCAACTTCCTTCGAACAAGAGCATAAAGGAAAATGGTGACTAAATGTAGGAAACATAGACTCGATATACAAAACAAGGACATCTCTATGACATAGGAGGCATCGACAGAGGATCCATAGGGACTAGAAGCTTAACCAGTCGGTGGAGATAAACTCAGAGAAATTAGTACAGCTCCTAAAGTCAAACTATTAACCTAACCAATGGATGTGATATACATTGCTCTGTTCGAAGGCGACATGACTCGAATGCTACAAAAGGTAACATCTTTTCTTGTCCTGATTTTTGGTTTTTTGATTTTTTTTGGACTTTTTCAAATATTTTGAAAATATTGAAAAAGAATAAAAGTGATTTATAGTTACAGACTAGGAGGAGATGAGTGTCATGGGAAAAACAAACTAGTTCCAAGCAGCAGAACATACCTATGCTCAATGCAAGGACACATGTGTAGGATATAAACACTCGAGGAAAGTCCCCTCTCGATAAAAATAGGGAATCAATTTGCAAAGGATATACAAAATTTCTCTGCGTGGCTAGACATGAGACAAGCTCAGGTTATATGGTTGATACTCAAAGTCAAGGAAGCCGGCATAAGGCTCAATGAGGTAGGCAAAGATCATGATAATGCAATTACAACTTGACATAAGGGAGTCTTGGGGGAATAAGGCCATCAAAAAGATCAAGAGGAGTATGAGGCTCTTGTGAAAAGACATGGCGATACTATACAATGCACTCCCACACCTTAAAGGACAAACTATCGACATGGGCACCAAATACAAACAAGGATCTAACTAGGGCACCCATGTAAGGTCAAACTCTACCGTTCACATCATGTGACTTATAAAACAACAAGAAGGTTCTATGACAATATAGAATGGGTTCATACCTAAGGTTATAATGAAATGGTCATAAGGTAATGAAAAATGAAAATAGAGGTGAAATCTAACCTATATGCCAATTTAAACATCATACCTAAAATCGGCATGAATGGGTCAAAACAATGGCCGAAACGACGCTCAAAACGGTCTCCTACATCATCATATTAGTCAAAAACGGTCCAAAAGGGTCAGAAACGGTTCAAAACTATAGAAAGGGGGTACAAATTTTCAAATATTTGAAATTTTTTCTATAAATAGTAAAAATTTCAAAAACTATATATCATTTGAAATTTTTACCGAATTGAGCTCAGAACTTCAAACGCGAATTCTGGGAGTTTCATCTGGCGAAATCCGACACCGTTTTATCCAGGTAACTTCCCATGCCTTGCTCTTCCATTTGCATGTAAAGTTTTTCAATTTCCATGGTCAAAATCAATTTCTAGGCCATTCTAAGATAGTCGCCTCGGCCCACTCAGGGATTTTTCCACATATAGGGCTGACTATACGCATAAAAATGGCCCAAAATCGCATACATGCATGGTTGTTTTGCAAACAGTCATGTGTGTGGCCGCGTTTGAGGTTTTTTAACACAAACATTGACCAAAACTTAATGTACATGTGCAGGATGGTTCTAGAATGGAGGGAGAGAGAACACGAGGATGTAGAAGAAGCTGTACGATGCGATATAATAGCTCAACAAGCTCTATGTGCATGTGGGATATATAAGTTTTGGTGTCTTGGAAGCCTGAGGGCCAAACCAAGTCTGCTGCAAATTCTAGTAGACTACTAGGATCTTGAATCAGAGTCCTTTTCAGATTGATGGGATGTCTCTCACGATCGAGGTGGAGGACATATAATTCATTACAGGATTGTCCCGATGGGGAGAGGTGGTGAACCTACGCTCTTGCGGGCCCGAAGGTGGCCTCACCATTGATGAGTATATTTCTATATACTTCTTTCCATACATGGAGAAGGTTGGGAGTCATATCCCAACAAACTCCATATAGGTACTAGGCCTAAAGGCCATACTACTGGCACTCATCAGGATAGCAGGGCTAGCCTCACTCCACCAGGCCTCATGGCCATTGATGTTCTATGCAGTGGAGTGCATGAGACCGATAGTTTACGATTGGAGTACAGCGCTATTGAGTAACATGAAGCATTAGCTCAGTGACTATATGATGGGAAGGGTACAAAAATTTAGTTTCGACAGTATACTGAGCATGTTCTTCTTCGAGCATGTTCCTAGGCTAAGCCCTAGAGTTGACGTTCCTCCTCACGGGGTTTAAGATCTGGCCCAACGACATTGGGAACATACAATGCACAGATTGGGTGGAGGTAGGGTGTCTAACCCCTACCCAACTGATTTATTTCCATGGTGGCAGTGGCAGATAGTTTCCATCGATGATTACCCCTATGCTGGGATAGATTTTTGGGGAGATCCTGACATTCCCCTACCACCAGGAGCAGCATACAGTGACATTGGTAGCAAATCCCAACCCTCTTTTTAATTTTTTTTGAATTATTTATTTTTTTGTGTTTTTTAATATATGGAACCAAAAGACATGTTTTTGTGTGACGACACATAGTGACAACCTGTCATATGTATGCAGATGTAGGACCACAGTGGCTTGACGGTTTCCCTCATCATAAATAGAGGGGACGAGTAGATGACATCATGGGTGTGGATGCGGAGCGGACTCTCCAAAGCATCCACACAAAATTTGTGCGGCTGACACATAGAGTACCCATGGTGCAATTCGAGGACTTTCCTAAGGCCATGCAGCGTCAGGTGGTAGGTGTACCATGAGCATGGGTGTAATTGCTTCAATGGCTAGCTAGAGTCGTGGTGACTTTCCATGATCAGAACCCCCCTCGTCCTCCCCGAGATTAGATACCTAGGAGTGGCACGTTTTTGTACTATCGTGTATTATATTTTGGTGGCTTAGAAGCCCCATTTTTTGTATTATGACACTTATGTATTATGACGTCACTTTTTGGATGTTTAATGAAAAATTTTATGATGATCGATTTTATTTATTTACATGTGTAAAAATGTATGTTTATGATGAACTTATGGTCTTTGAAACAAATGCCAATCTAACACATAGTTATCATATGAGTCAGCAACTTCATTATAAATTCTTGGAACATGTATGTATGCTATGTTGTCAAATTTCCATTCTAACAATATCACACGTAAGAATCTTCATAATAATGTTGGAACCCTAACATGAAATAAGCCATTCAGCTGTGACACTACTAACTATGAATCAAGACGTACCTCAAGAGAGAGAACACCATGTGAAATGGCATCCCATAGAAGCTTGATAACGACACTATACTCAGCAACATTGTTTGAAGAGGGCCGTAAACATACACCTCCTGAAGAAAATACTTGACCCGTAGGAGTATAAATCACCCAAGCAGCAGAGGCTGAGTGTTGAGTGTGACAGCTAGCACCATCAGTGAATCCTATATAGATGGAAGACTCCATTGACATCTGCCATAAGAAACAAAAGCCAATCAATAAACTTGATTACCATAAGAAAACCTTAACTATGCAAAACACTATACAATAATATACAACAATCAGCCCTGGCTGAAGATCATGCATAGTATTTTTTAAGATCGAGCCCATTTCTAGGCTTCACCAAGGCTATCCATTCATAATCTATCAGCTCATAGGAACCCTTCTCTAACACACGTTTGACCACATAAGGACCATGCCACATGGGATTAAACTTTCCTTCCCCCAAGGGTTCTTTAGCTTGATCCCACAAAAGGACCAAATCTCCTTCACTAAACCTCCTCAGATGGATAGATTTATCATACTGGACCTTAACGCGACGCTTATTTACTTCTAAATCCACTAAGGCATCTCGATGCTGCTCATCAAGCTACTCTAAGTGGACCAAACATTCGTCCAATGGGGAAGTGTCCAGTAAAATATCTATGGCTAGCTTCAATGAAGGGATTTCACATTCAACTGGAAAGACAGACTCCACTCCATGCATAAGCTAATATGGAGAAAAATTGATGGTAGTCTTAACCACAGTTCTATAATCCCACAAAGCAGGATATAACATGATATGCCAATTAGTCTTGCTTTGTGCGATGGTTCATTGGAGAATGGACTTAAGTGATTTGTTCACTACTTCAACCTATCCATTCGCTTGAGGGTAATAAGAAGAGGAATGCTCCTTCTTATACCCTAAATTCGAGTCCAACTCTTCCATCATTCGATTCTGAAAGTACCTACCATGGTCAGTGACAAGCTCCTTCGGAATACCAAACTGAGTAATGATCTGGTTGAATATGAAATGAGCAGTTGTCTTACTATTGGATTTAATGGTGGGCATAGTCTCAGCCCATTTTCTGAAACAGTCAATAGCCACTATAATATGATGATGCCTCCCAGCTGAAGTTGGGTTGCAATCCATAAAATCAATCCCCCACTTAGTGAAGGGACCAGCGGTGATAATCAGATGTAATGGGGTAGGATGTGAGTTCATATTACATGCAAACACTTGGCAAGGGTGGCACTTCTTGACCACATTGACACAATCTTTAAAGATCAACAGCCAGAAATAACCCACTCTCAAGAATTTTTGGGCTATAGAAATCCCAGATAAATGACCAACACACACCCCTCCGTGGCAATCATTCAGCACAAGCTCAGCCTCCTCATGAGCTAAACAACGACATAAAATGGAATCTACCCCATGGCGGTACAATGTGTTATCCACTATAAGGTAGTTCTTGGATATGTGATGTAACCATCATCGTTCATCCCGTGAAAGGTGAGTAGGGACCTTCAATGTTTGTAAATATATAATGATATCCACATACCATGGATCCAAAGTTGAGATTAGGAAAATGTGTTCATCGACAAATGTATCTTCACAAACTTCTTCCTCCTCCTCGCTTGGGAAATTAGATATAAGCTCTGCAAAAATCAACGATTTTTTTTATTTTTCCGAAACAAACTCGAGATCAAATTCTTGGAAGATGAGAATCCACTTATTGTAATTTCCCTCGATCATCCTTCTAGTGAGGACAAACTGAAATAGATTGACATGGGCTACCACCAAGGTCTGGCGAAGGATAATTTAGTGTCTCAATATTTGAACCGCATGAATGGTAGCTAAGGCAAGTTTCTCCACATGGGAATAATGGATCTCCACATCTACAAGGTTTTGGCTCAAATAATATATGACATGCTCATGGAGCTCCTCATCCTCCTGAACCAAAACCATACCAATCGTCTCCATGGACGCGGCCACATAAACCAAAAAGTCACGGCTATAGTCGGGTGGACTAATCATGGGGGACGATGATAATGCTCATTTAAGTGCATCAAAGGACTCTTGGGATCACTCATCCTAGCAAAAGGAAGTTTCCTTCTTCAAAATATGTATAAAGCCTTTAGTCAAATTGGAAATGTTAACCATGAATCTCCACAAGAAATTTTCCATGCCTTGCAAACATTGAAGATGTCTAATGTTTGTCGGGGGAGACAATTGAAGTATTTCCTTAACCTTTAAGGGATCGACTCTTATACCCTCCTTGGAGACAATGAACCCTAACAAGCGACCAGACTTCATGCAAAATATGCACTTATGAGGATTTAACCTAACCAAGTAATGGCGGCATCTTTCGAACATTAATCTCAAATTGTAGGAATGACGCATCCTCTGGCGAGAATGAGCAGCAAGGTCATCCAAAAAGACTTCAATAATCGATTTGAGATCATGGAAAATCAAGGTAATAGCCCGCTGAAATGTGGCTCTAGCATTTTTAAGGCTAAAAGGCTTCTTCTGATATGGAAAGGTACCCCAAGGACAAATAAATGAAGTTTTATGTTGGTCTTCGAGTTTGATCTGGATCTGATTGTATCTGTAAAAGCCATCCATAAAGGAAAATACCTCACTTCCCAAACACTCATCCAAAATTTGATCAATAAATGGTGTGGGAAAATTATCCTTAGGACAGGCATGATTCAAGTCACAGAAATCAGTGCATATACAGATCGCTCCCTACTTCTTATCCATCGGAATGGGGTTTGAAACAAACTCTGTCAAGAGAGTGGGATAGATAAAATTGGCATTAACAACTTTTCTATCTCAGCCTTAATCGCGGGTGGTTTTCTAGGATTCATCGCATGCAAGTGTTATCAAACAGGCTTCGCACCTAGGTAGGTCTTGATTTCATGTTCGAAAATAAGAGGGTCGATACCTGGAATTTCCTCTTATGACCAAGCAAATATATCACGAAACTCTTTGAACATCTCGGCATAGTATTGAATCTCAGGATGGGAACATTCTGCCCTGATATAGACATTCTCAATCTTGCTAGGATCATGAGAGATATTGATAGGGATGGTAGGAGATATATTCGCCATGTTTCCATTAGCCATTGGACCAGGAGAGCTCAATGGAACCACGGGACTACCAATTCTCTCACTAAGAATCTCCCTAAGGTCCTCACACTCCAAACAGTGAAGCTTAGGAAGAAAATAATATCTATGATGTAAATATTCCCAAGGTGGCTCAACCCCAGACATGGCCTCAATAATAGCTTCATCTGATGGAAAAACACTATCAAGGAAATCATGTCCATGAGAAGTCTCAACTTCCCGTGTACGAAGCACATATGGGTCCTCCTCTTCCATCCATGAAGAGGAAGGACTAGGCTCTGCAACACATTCAAGATTCACTTGATATGCTATCCTAGCTATAGGGAATGACACGTCCATTTCGATAGGCTTACTCAAAGGACTCGGTGTAGGAAGTATCCAAGGATATTCCATATGGGTAGTGCGAAATGACACCGGACTCATTGAAGATGAAGCCCCACTAGAACTATACCCGATCATAATAACGGGTGAAGGACAAATAAATGTTCCCATAAGGGATGGATACATGCCAACACCCACACTCCCAGTTACCGGCTGAGAATTATCGATAATTGGGATAGAAGATCTCAACGATGCAGTAACACTCAAATTTTTGAATGATGTGTGATCAATCATAACAATATTCCCATTAAATGGAAAGCATACAACTCAAAATAGAGAAGAATCTATGGCTTGCATACTATACATCCAATTCCTCCCTAGTAACAGATTGTAATCAAGGGGCACATCAACCACC
This sequence comes from Pseudotsuga menziesii, assembly GCA_001517045.1. Classification (NCBI taxonomy): domain Eukaryota; kingdom Viridiplantae; phylum Streptophyta; class Pinopsida; order Pinales; family Pinaceae; genus Pseudotsuga; species Pseudotsuga menziesii. The sequence goes on from LPNX010694164.1 coordinate 546,004, forward strand.
TCAACCTCGAGAGAAGGAATAATTCCATGTAGCCAAAACGATATACCATCAAAGGCATTCAACATGGTAGCGGATTTAGACAACTTGGGGGAACCCAAACCCTTTTAACATGACAAAGAATTCATGAAAGCAGTAGCACCTTCGTCAATTAGAGTGTGTTTGATGGTCATGTTAAGACTTTTACATGAATAAAGAGAGACACATAGTAAGGAAAGTGAGGATATAGTCCCGCAGTTTCAAATTTGATGACGGAGGAAGAGTTATCATCGTTAACACCAAGAGTAGAAATCAAATCCTTCCTTTGCGAAGGACAACTCCGAAGTACTTCAAGTGCAGACATCGCACAAGGAGTGTGGCCCAAATCCTTGACAACAAAATAGTTTTGGGCAGCTCGAGCATTAGGATTGTGTCCCGAACGCTTTAGGAATCCCTTAGGAATGTGAGGTGCAACCTCAGGTTTATCCATAGGGTTTTCAATACGCAAAGGACTCCCAGGTGGAGTAGATTCCTTTCCAAGGTCTAGTTGTGATGAACTATAGTCCTTCGCACAAGTCACAACATTAGTAGCACGCACCATGTTGATGCAACCATGACCACTATTGGCCGTTTCCGGTGGATCTTGATCTCCACCAGACTGATGATGGATTCTCTAGTTCATGTTTTGATTATGGGGTAAAGGATTGGTCAGCACAGCTGGGCCCTGTGCTATGAATCTCGAGGCGTCTTCCATACGAGGGCACAAGTGAGTGAGGTGGTCATCCTTACACAACTTGCAAGGAAACTTAACCTTACGTTTAGACTGCTTATCCCCCCCAGCATTCCAGGAATTCTTGTCATTAAAATTGGAATTTTCATTCCTATTCCCACCCTTACGATTGGTTTTACCCTTTTTCTTATTCCTTTCGGGGTGTTGGTTACCCTTCTAGTCCGACGCTTGCACCAAAAGCACACTCGTCATTTGGGTGGGTTGAGATGAAGTTGTGGCTTGTCCCAAGGAATATTGGTTGATAGACAATTGAATCACCTATTTCATAACCGAATCTACAGGTTTGGTACTCGTACAACCAACAATGCCATTAGCATGTGGTCCAAGTTTGACCTTAGGGTCGAAACTATAATGCAGAGCGTTAGGGATAATCTCATATAATAATCTAGATTGAGCATAAATCAAATCCAATTTCTGCGCCCTAAAAATGTCTTGTTCCTCATTCTGAAATCCAGACGTAGAAATGTCCTTTGCTATATAAGGAAGTAACGATTTAAGGACCACTCGAGGAGAAACTCAGGCGGTATGAAGTATTTAATCAATCTCTTCCATCTACGCCACTCTTGGATATGGTCTGAGATATGCGTGGCTTTGTCTTGCAGAAATGTCAACAAGAGATATTTACCAATGTCGTAACACATTGATAGCTGGAAGTGATTAAGAAAATTCATAGCTAGGTCATCGAACAAAACGAATGCCCCCGTAGGTAACTCTATGTACCATTTTGTTGCAAGCCCGGTGAGGGTGCGTTGAAACAGCCTTAAATGGATCGAATCATCGTGTAAGGAATTAGAAGAGCACCAAAGGTGAAATTTAGTAACATGTTCACTAGGATATTCTCTTAGTTTGCCCTCAAATTTGGGAATGTCTGAGGGAAGCTTGTTAGGGACAGCCGGCCAAGCCTGGTCAGGAGATACTGGATTGTTTGTTAGTCTTGACAAGTCAGGTAAATTTAACATTGTGAAGAAAGGGAGCATAGGTTGATCAGGTTGATGCTACACTCCCTGATATTTTTGGTTCACATAAGACTGATTACCGTAACCACCATGGCCATGGCCATAGTATTCTCCTCTCATTTGACCTGTGTAGGGTGGCATGGAAGCACCATAATGTGGTGTACCTTGACTATGTGGAGCTACAAAGCCATAATTTGGGGAGTAAGTAGGTTGTTGATACCTATACCCATAAGGTGAATAACTCTGTCCATACTGCATTCCATAATATTTTCCATGAGAAGCTCCATAAGATGTCCCATGAGAAACTCCATAAGTAGGAATATGGGGAACTCCCTACGATAGACCATAAAACATTCCAGAAGTAGTAATATTACCTCCCAAGACAAAAGGAGGTACTTGACTCTAAGACATGAATACGCAAGTAGCAGTAGTCTGAGCATGACTAGTAGCAATATTCTGGACCAAAGGACCACATGAATGAGGGGGAGGAATAACATTCTAAGAACTAGGAATAGAGGACGGAGGGACATGTGAAGTGATGTAAGTGGTATTCCCTATAGTCACTCATCTTGGTTCTGGTATCCAAATAGGAATACTAACACCAGGTCTAGGATGGACATGTGATGTATCCTCCACCGCTGGGATGGAGGGTGCAATGTGACTCATGTTCCCAAATCTCTCAACATTGAAAGGAATAGGAGTTCCCCCAGGTGTAGTGTTATGTTCAAATTTCAACTCGACATGTTGTGATGAATCATGTGCAGGGATACCAGATATGCCATAACTAACAAAACTAGTGCTCACAGGTTCATGATGAGTCTCATTGCCCAAAAACCAATACCAGTGACCTGTGAATGAGGGATCATACCTAGAGTGTGTAGGTATCTCAGGTGAAGGATCATATATAGGAATAGGACCTACTTCCCAAACCTCATGAGGTGGAGAAGACAACTCAGGAATTTCATTTTCATGATCTCCCATCGTTTGTGAATCAATGTGAGAAGTAGTATGCTTGGACTGTGTATTTCTCTCTCCCAAAGGAGGAGGATATGTAGAAGGAAGAAGTCTTGCTAAACGATGAGAACGGTGAAGCGCCGCACCCGAATCCACAATGACTCAAAAAATGGAAAAGACTCTTCTAATTACGCAAACCCTAAGCAAGCTAGCATGCGTAGAGCATACACCTATATAATCGAAATCCAATCACAACAAAACAAGGGTAGGATACGTGAGCTTCCGAATGAATTAGGTATGTCTCACCTAGGAGAGGCTTGAGACTCCCATACACAACAAGTGGAGGTTCGTAACCAATTGTTGTGGCCCTCAGCTTCAACGCATATAGTGACTATGTTGTCTGACCCCAGCCTAGACGGGACACCTACAAAATAACCCCTACAAAGTACCCCCTCAATAACCTAGGTAAGGCAACTAAGGTCACCTCAATATAATTAATGCTTAGGCGAATAGTCACAGGAAGGATTGACCGTATGGGTAGGGTAGCAAATCCTGAAACTCTTGAAAGAGCCCCCAGATATGAATACAATCCTAGAAATATCTCTGGTGCTACTCAATTATGACTAGGGGTCATCCCAATCATTAACTGCTCACACTACCTCGTGCTTAACTCCCTTGTAAGACGAGGATCCTGAGAAACACTAATTATACCAAGGAATTTTACACTCTCACCTGGATAGACACATACATGTTTTGTTTAGTGGTCTTGGAGAATTTACTCACAATGAACTATTCCAAGACCCTAAAACCTAATCTTGTTGGTGTACCCTATAAAATAAAATAGTGTAATCCATTTTAATTATGCGTTGATTTTACTTGGCTTATTACTCAAAAAGGTAGATGATTGTGCAACCAATGGTGTTATGACGCAACATGAAGTAAAATGCACACCTAACCATCAATGCAAATGCATTGTGTCAAATGAAAAACAGGGCATGCTACTACGTGAAATGAAAAATTTTCTTCAAATGAAAAATGCAATCATTTGTATATGAAATCCTGACTAATACTTCTATAATCAAACCTAGTGCAAGTACCATGCAAAATGCAAAGTGCAATGATGCATAATGATGCTAAGAAGCAAATATTTTTTGTATTTTTTTTGAATAAAAATGAGATAATAAAGCAAAAGAATGAATCTACCACCCCTAGAATCTGCATGTGGAAATTGAACCAGGTGATAGATTAATTTTACTCACAACAATTGACAATTGATCATGCAAAATCACTCACAAAGAGACTGAAAATTGGAGCTGAACACTAAACTGTATTAAATCAGTGTACAATAGCCAACCCTATAAAATAATAGGTTGCTGAATAAATAACATACATCAGGGATTCAAATGCATGAGGAGCAATTCGAATCTAGCATAAAGCAGGCTTACCAAAAATATGCAAATCCCCCATAGGTGTAAAAAGCTGATCCCAAATCTGTCATGGAGATCACGAATTGGAAAAAAGGCTTAGGCAAGCTAAAGAGTGGTGGAATGGCAGCTCATACATGCTTTTTCATGGAGAAAAGAGAGGAGGATGTGTAGGACAAAAAACTAGTCAACCTCACCTAGTCTAGCTTTTCCTTTTGCCTTAAAACACTGAAAAAGCAGGCAATAAAGTAGAAAAATTAGAAGGGTGCCTAGGAGGCCAGGAATAAAGCAGAATTGATTCCTTTAGCTCTCCCATGTGCTACATGAGTCAAATAAGGCAAGTTTTACCATTATAGATAGGCAAATGACAACTTGCACAAGGTGGGACACATGAACTAGGAAAATAAGACAAAAATAATGAAATTAATGTCTAAGTGGGTAAACTATGGATTGATTATTCTAAAACCCCCCCTTAATCCTGACTTATGAGTAATATATCAGAAAATTATAGGGCCTAGCAACAAGTCTTATTCACCCTTTACATACTGCATGTCCATTTAAACAAGGAAAGAGGCAAAACCAACTTGGGAAAATCCTCCCTTAAACATGGACTGTAAAACAAAACTGTAGAATCTTGTCTTCACTCATGCTTGCACAGCATGATCAGAAATCCCTAGCAGTGATTTGAGATTGCTGAAGGTCTTCTCACAAAATGATTTGGTGAAGATATCAACTACTTGTTCTGAAGATGAGCAGAAGAGTAGGTGAATGGTGCCATCATGCACAAGTTCTCTGATGTAGTGCATATGGATCTCAATGTGTCTGGTTCTCTGCTTCTGAACTAGATCTTTGCAGATTCGAATGGTACTCTGGTTATCACAGTAGATGGTAGTTGAGTACTCTGGTTCAAAACCACACTCTCCAAGTAAACCCTGCAACCATAAACATTGAGTTGCTGCATTAACAACTCCTCTGTACTCTGCTTCTGTAGATGAAAGTGCAATGCCACTCTGTTTCTTGCTTGACCAGATGATTGGCCCTTCTGCAAGAATGAACACATATCCTGAAGTGGAATTTCTGTTTGTGCTATCACCTGCCCAATCACTGTCAGTAAATCCAATCAAATCAAGATCAGATTTTGCTTTATAGAAGATCCCATGTGTCCTTGTTCCCTGAACAAAGTTAAGAATCCTTTTGGCTGCTTTCCAATGGATCTCATGAGGCTGATCCATGTATCTAGAAGCCACACTTACTGCATAACAAATATCAGGTCTAGTATGTTTAAGATACAATAAACATCCAATCAATTGCCTATACAGTGTATTGTTTACCATCGGTGAAGAATCAACTTCTTCCAGCTTCACTCCTGAAAGGAAAGGAGTTTTGCTTGCTTTGCAATCCTTCATTTTGAATTTGTTCAGAAAGTCCAAGGCATATTTGGACTGGTGCACCTTGATTCCAGCTTTGGTTTGAGCAATCTCAAGCCCCAAAAATTGACTTGAGCCCCAAATATGTCATGGAGAAGGCTTGGTTCATAGCTCCTTTTAAGGAAGCAATCTCAACCTGTGAGCTTCCTGTAATGAGGAGGTCATCAACATATAACACAATGATCATTAATGAACCATTAAATAACTTCAAATAGACATTTGGATCTTATTTGCACCGAACAAAATTCAGTGATAGCAAGAAGCTATCGATCTTGTCATACCAAGCCCTGGGGGATTTCTTTAGCCCATACAATGACTTTCTCAACCTGCACACAAGAGAAGGGTTAGTAGAAAAACCTTGAGGCTGCTGCATATATATCTCTTCAGTGAGATATCCATTCAGGAAGGCACATTTTACATCCATGTGATGTACCTCCCATTTCCTTGAGGATGCAACGGCTAGAGCTAGCCTGATGGAATCCATCTTTGCCACTGGGGAAAAGGTCTCATTGTAATCTATGCCATGAACCTGTGAGTATCCCTTGTCTACCAATATGGCCTTGTAATTTAGTGGTGAACCATCAGCAGCAAATTTGGTCTTATAGACCCACTTACATTGGACTAACTTTCTTCCTGGAGGAAGATCCACTAGCTCCTATGTGTTGCTCTTCTCGAGTGAGATGAACTCCTCCTTCATGGCTGTTTGCCATATTGGATCTCCTGCTAATTATTCATATGTTTGAGGATCAGACTCCACCATCAAATATATTTTTTCATCAAACATAGGATCCTTCATGCACAGACCACTCTCAAATTGAGATCTAGTCCTCTTTGGGTCATTGGGATCCCCAACTAGATCACCTGCTGCATGTAGTGTCTTGGCTGCCAATTTTGGCCTTGTGTGGCTGTTAGGGTCTGCAATAAACTCATATCCATCAGAAAAATCAGAATCATCATGTTCAACAAACTCTTTACTTACTTCTTGAGGTTCAGGTGGTGAAGAGGCTTCACCAACTTCCACTGCTGCAAGGGGTTCTTCTTCAAACTGAACACACCTTTCAATGAAGGATTTGTTTGTGCTAAAATTTATCAAATTTTACCCTTTTGAATATTTAGAGTATCCAACAAAAATACACTCTTGGCTTTGGGCCTGCAAAGCCTTCCTCTTCTCTATTGGAATTCTAGCCCAAGCCTTTGAGCCAAAAATCCTGAAATGGGTCACATCTGGCTTGTGCCCACTGCATGCTTCGAAGGGAGTCATGCCATCAAGATATTTGTGAGGAAACCTATTCTAAATATAGGTTGCACAGTTTATAGCTTCATCCCAGTACTTTGGTGGAAAAGTTTTGGCCTCCATCATGCATGTTGCCATCTCCTTCAGTGATCTGTTCTTCCTCTCAGCAACACCATTTTGCTATGGTGTGTAAGGGATAGAATGCTGCATCTGAATACCTGCATCTGCACAATAATTAATAAACTCATACTTTACATACTCACCACCATTTTCAGATCTGAGGGCCTTGATTTTCCTTCTAGACTGGTTTTCAACCAAAGCCTTAAAGACTTTGAATAGGCCAAAAACTTCAGACTTTTGTTTCAAGAAGTGAACCCAGCAATACGTGGAAAAGTCATTAATGAAAGTCAATGCATATTTGTCCTGACTCATGGAAATATGAGGTAATGGGCCAGCAACATCACTGTGGATCAGCTCGAGGGGTGCAGAGGTTCTCTCATGACTAGCTCTCTCAAATTTGTGCTCTGGGTGTTTTCCTAGGATACAACCTTGGCAGACTCCTTTGGAAAATTTTATCTTTGGCAACCCTATGACCATCTCTTTTTCACTAAGATCAAAAAGATACTTGTAATTTAGGTGGCCAAATATTTCATGCCACAGATTGCTGGCTTCATTGGCATGAATGAGAAGAGCAGAGGGGTTTGAGTAAGGTAGGAAGTGTGATAACATGTATACCTTTTGAGCATGATTCACAACTCCTTTTTCAATGACTCTACCAGTTGAGATCTTTGTGATCTCAAATTCATCGGGGGAGAATATGAACTTCTTAGGAGACCCAGTGTGGGTCATCTGGTACACTGACAAGAGGTTGGAGGTGAGACCAAGCACATATAGCACATTGCTGAACTGACCATGATCAATATATATCCTTCCTTTGCCTTTACTTTCAGTGAGAGAGTCATCTCCTAGTACAATATATGGTCCTTTCGACATATCCAGTGAGGAGAAGGCCTCCTTAGTCAAAACCATGTGTCTTGAAGCTCCAGAATCAATGATAAAACTGGGTGAGCTTGATGTGCCAGCAACTAGAGCATGAACTCTCTCTCTGTCATCTGAACTTGATCCTCCTTCTCTCTTCTTTGAGCTTTCTGGAAGGGAGATGCCATTCTTCTCCAGGAGTTGGGTCAGCATGTCTATCTGATTTTCCATACAAGAGCTTTCAGAGTGATTTCCCTTATTGCAGTATGCGCACTTGTTCATTTCACCTTTGTTCTTCTTCTTCTGGTAATTCTTCTTGGGACCTTGTGGATCCTCCGGAGACTGTTTCTTGTCTCTCTTTTTCTCAGGTGGATTTTTAGCTTTCTTTTTTCCTATTGAATCCACCTTCGAATCTCCAGCAATCAAATATTGATATTTGGATGGATTGATGGTGCCCATCATCACCATCTTATCTTGTTCTTGTGTGAGAGATTCCATGAAATCTGCAAGGCTAGGCATCTTCCAGGTTCGAGCTGTCAGTTTTGTGGCATAGAAGGTCGAAACAAACACTGAATAGTTAGGGCCTAGCTTCGAGAGGATGGCCAGTATGAGCTGATCATCTTTCTTTTCGATCCCACATTGTTTCAGCTGCAAAACTAGTGCTTTGAACTTGGAGAAATATAGCTACAAGGATTCAAAGCTATTTGGACTCAGAGAAATCAGCTCATTTTCGATTTGATGTCCCCTCATCTCATATGTCTTTCCAAAAATATCAGCAATCTTCTCCCATACTTCATTCGGTGATGTCAATCCATCAAGATGGAAAAGGAGGTCTTTGGAAATACTCATACACAGGAGGCCATAAGCCTCATCCCTCCTGTTGTGCCATTTTATCTTCTCTGCAGCTGCATTGGGCTTTGTTTCTGTTTCCATAGTCACCCTGTAGAGGCCTTTGACTCTCAACAGTATCTCCATATCTGCTTTCCATTCAAATAAATTTAAGGGAGTCAAGATAGTTTTCTGTGATTGATCCATAGCTTAGAAAATCTGTCCTGGTTGTCAGTAGAAGGCTCCCAGTCACTGATGTCGAACCTGCAAAAAAATTTTTGAAGAAGAGAAACAACCTACAATGGCTCTAATACCATGTGGAAATTGAACCAGGTGATAGATTAATTTTACTCACAACAATTAACAATTGATCATGCAAAATCACTCACAAAGAGACTGAAAATTGGAGCTAAACACTAAACTGTATTAAATCAGTGTACAATAGCCAAACCTATAAAATAATAGGTTGCTGAATAAATAACATACATCATGGATTCAAATGCATGAGGAGCAATTCGAATCTAGCATAAAGCAGGCTTACCAAAAATAAGCAAATCCCCCATAGGTGTAAAAAGCTGATCCCAAATCTGTCATGGAGCTCACGAATTGGAAAAAAGGATTAGGAAAGCTAAAGAGTGGTGGAATGGCAGCTCATATATTCTTTTTCATGGAGAAAAGAGAGGAGGATGTGTAGGACAAAAAACTAGTCAACCTCACCTAGTCTAGCTTTTCCTTTTGCCTTAAAACACTGAAAAAGAAGGCAATAAAGCAGAAAAAGTAGAAGGGCACTTAGGAGGCCAGGAATAAAACAAAATTGATTCCTTTATCTCTCCCATGCACTACATGAGTCAAATAAGGCAAGTTTGACCATTATAGATAGGCAAATGACAACTTGCACAAGGTGGGACACATGAACTAGGCAAATAAGACAAAAATAATGAAATTAATGTCTAAGTGGGTAAACTATGGGTTGATTATTCTAAAACTACAAGCACTATCAAAAATCACCCATGCAAAGCACTAAGGTAAAAGAGACCTAATGCACTAATCCCAAAACAAAAAATAAAAAATTCAATTACCCTAAAAGGCGTCTTTGGTCAAAAACAGACGTGTATATAGACTCTAGAAGCATTTAAGGAGACTCATCAATCATAAAAACTCACCCAAAAACACTCAATATTCCTCTAAATGGAAAAACTCAGTGCATACGTGACTGTGTGCAGAAAACCCGCGTATATACGTGGATATCTCAGTCAAAACCGCGTGTACACACGACTGTGAGGAAAAAAATTGTGTACAGGAAGAAAAAGAGATAAAAATGAAGGAAAACATATAAGTTGAGACAAAAGTGACTCCTATCAGACACTACCAGGAAAACATTCCCCCATACCCAACTAAGAAACAGAGAAATTAGAGCAATTCAAGAACATTGAATGCCGATAAAAGCCCCCAAAGGAAAATGACTAGGAACTCCCCAACGGAGTCGCTAATTCTGTGATGGAGAGAAATTCCTATGGATTGGGGTCCCATAATAGATAGATTAACTATATAAATCAATCCTTCCCTATATGCAAGAGAAACCAAACATCTAACACTAAAGGATCTCAATTCGTACCTTATTATGGATGGTTGATGTAGATCCCCATTGAGCTTTTCCACTCTCGCTTGTATTAGCAATTTGTTTCCTCAACATTCAGAAAACAAGACAAGCATGATATATATAATTGTGTTAGACCTACTCTAGCATATATAATCAATAACATATAAGAATTTACAAGCATCCATGGATCAAATACTCATTTAAATACACATTATTGGATAGGAAAAGATATTTCTATTGATATAAAACAAAGATTACAATAGTAACAACCTCTGTCGGCACGTCTGTGAATCAGAGAAACTGAGTCCCCACTTGGGTCTCCACCACATCAATCCTCCATCTCTCGATAGCAATCTCACAAGAAAAAGGCAAGCTTCGGAAGAACACAAAGTGATCCAAGGGACAAAGGGATGCAGACTCAAGTATAACCTCCGGCAACAATGGACTATAGTTTTCATCCTCATATCTCTCGTGTATCGATATCTATAAGGTCCGAGCCTAGGAGTTGAAGTTTCCTAAAAGGATGACATCTCCCAAGGCATGTTGGGACATATTTGGGTATGAGTCAAGATAGGGATCCCCATCTATGCGATAAATTAATTTTCCTTTCTGTACAAAGGGAAACCTTGATCAAGATTATTTAAAATATCTAATAAATTTAACAACTTTTTATAACAAACACCTATCATAAAAACTAATCAATTAAATAATTTTTTATATAAGCATAAATAATGTGCCATTGTTGTCTCTTTTAAGTGGTTTTTCCTTGCCTTCAACTTCATCCATTCACCCCTTTGAGAATCGACAGCAACACACATGTCAAGACTTGCTCTTCAATTCCTCCCCCTTCAATGTATCCAAAGGGTTCCTTATATAGCTCTTCAATGGGGTAATGGAAGGTCAAATCCGAGAGATCTCAAGGCATATGGAAGGCCAAGAGACAAAGGACTCAGATCCCCATCAAGGAAAACTCCAAAATCATTTGGCCTTTTGCACACATCCCGATGTGCGCGGGTTTAAGGGTCAAATCTGCATATATACGTGAGAAAGGGATTAAAAGTCGCGTATGGAAATTATTGCATGTTTTTAGGGATGATCTTGGAAACATCAAAAGTAAAAAAATGGTCCATGGGGTCTAAAGAGTCTGCAGAGGGACAGGGAAGGCCATAAAATTGTGATCCACCATGTGTGGTAAAATCAGCTGTAACATGGGTTGTACCACAATATACTGAATGACACCAGAAATCAATCCATTTCAATATGCAAGAGAAATAAATGCATATAACACTAAGGGATATGAAGCGTACCCTATTCCAAATGGTTGATGTCGATCCCCATTGAACTTTTCTAACATGTTTATATTCACAGTTCGCTCTCAACAAAAACAAACAAGACAAGCATGATAAATATGAAAGTGTTAGATATACTCTAGCATATATAAACCATCATGTATAAGTAAATAAATACATCCATGGATACAATATTAATATTCATGCATATGTATTGGACATGAAATGGATATTTCTGTTAATAAAATAGAGATACAATAGTGACAAACTCTGTTGGCACTTTTGTGAACCGGAGAAACTGATTCGTCCACTTAGGCCTCCACTACTTAAATCCTCCATATCACAATGGAAATCTTACAAAGAAAAGGAAAGCTTGGGAAGAGAAGCACTGTGTGCTCCAAAGGGACAAAGGGACACAGACTCAAGAATAAACAAGTGAGGAAACAATGAACTATATTTTCCTTGCTCTCCATGTTATCTTCCTTAATGAATCCAAGAGGCTCAATATATAGCATTCCAAATAGGAAATGGAGAGTCGAGTCCGAGTGTTCTCAAATAATATGGAAGGCCAAGAGCCAATTTATTGATGACTCTATGAGAAAAACTCCAAAAACTTTTGTCTATATGCACATTTCCTGATTTACTTGGGTTTTGGATAAAAAGATGCATATACACGTGAGTATAGCTTTAAAATTCACGTATACACATAAACAGGAAATTTTTAGGGACTTTCTTGGAACATCAAAGCATAATATGAGAAACGGGGGTCCAAAGAGTCTGCAGAGGGACATGGAAGGCCATAAAGGTGTGATCTACCAAGTGTGGTAAAATAAGCTATAATATATGACCCTAATGTGTGCAGTCAGAGGGGTAACATGATGGCCGAAATACATTATATCCATTCCATAAGTGGAGTAATGAAGACCCATGTGGAAGAAACATCCACTCATCAATACAATACAATGATAAATATATGCATGTGACTACAAATATACATGTAGTAGTTCTAGATACATAAGAGTATAATGGCCATGAATAGGCATGATATACAAATGTCATGTGTGGTCATTGCCACATACAATATACAATGAACAAGATCTCCATAATGGATGAAGATATCTAATAATACACTGGAATATGGTAATGAGAGATGACATATGATGAATACTGGCATGATGAATGAGGTAGCATACGTGAAATGCCACCAAGCTAGAAGGTCTTCTATGCAAACCGCTATGATTACATGCCCCATAACATGAATAAAGGTGTCGAGGTTGAGCATGATGTTCCATCGTCTGATTATTTGTTATTGATGTATACCATTAACAGACGCGAAATATCCCACTGATAATGATAATGGAAATCAAGGTACAGAGTGCAATCTAACAAGTGTGAATATATGTGTTGAGTTCGAACACTTGAAAGAATCCATCTATCAAGGGACATTGATGTATTCCCAAAACTGTCAATGGAAAGAGAACCTACCGCTGATGACTGTAAGTCTCAAGGCACTCAAATGGACTCTAGACTCCTATTCCAGAATAAATTATATGAAGTCAATGGAATGGAATCCACTGGAAGGAGGGAATTAAGGCATCCCCCATCAACCAACACAAGGTACTCAACAATTATGTATAATGTAGAATAAATTGAATGAACAAGATGTGCATGAACCAATAACTGTATTGAGAATGGCCAACATACAAAGTCAATATAACTGAGGAATGTCGACTCAGGCTAAAAATTCCTTCGAACCAGATCATAAGGAAAATGGTGACTGAAGGTAGGAAATGAAGACTCAATATGCAAACTGGAACATCTTTATGACACATGAGGTATCAACAGAGGATCCATAGGGGATAGAAGGATAACCAGATGGTGTATTAAAACTTAGAGTAACGATTATAGATTCTAAAGTAATACTAACAACCCAACCAATGGATCTAATATACAGTTCTCTGTTCGAAGGAGACATGACTCGATAGCTGCCAAAGATAATATCATTTCCCATCTGAATTTTTATGTTTTTTATTTTTATTTTTTTGGACTTTTTCATATTTTTGAAAAGATTGAAAAAGAATAAAAGTGCTTTTAGTATACAACAAGGAGGAGACGAGTGTCGCAGGAAAGAAAACTAGTTCTAAGTGGTGGAACATACCAATTATTAATGAAATGACGCATGTGCAGGATAAGGACACTCGAGGAAAGGTCTCCTCTCAGTAAGGGATGATCAAGATGCAATGGATATGTAAAAGGCTCTTCTTGGCTAGGATTGAGACAATCTCGGGCTACATCACTTATAAATCTGAAGCAGGGAGATGGAATAAAGCTCAATAAGGCAAGAAAAACTCATGAAATGAAATTACAACTTGATATACAAGGGAGTCCCTATGGGAAATGGCCAGCATAAATTTCAAGAGGAGTATGAAGCTCTTGCTCAAGGACATGGAGGGACTACAAAGGACTCCCAAACCTAAAGGAGAAATCTTAGCATGGGAACCTGTTATCAACCCAAATGGCACTTCTCTATTCAAGTGCTGACATTCCTTATGTTAGTACACAAAAGGACATTTTAGGATTGAAGTTTGCAAAAACACTATAGATGGGCATGACTTGGGATGCATTTACCCTTGAACTAGCTTGCCATATAATTTTTCTAAGTGTTGATTTGCGTACATGACTATATCCATTGCAACTCACGTACATACATGACTATCTCCATTGCAACTTGTGTACTGTACACGACTATCTACATTGCAACCTGCGTACATCAGCATACACGGGTTTCCTTTAAGAAAATCGTGTGTCATACGTGGGTTTCCTATATCAATAGTTGCGTACATCTTGATTTGACCTTAAAAAATATAAAAAATGATTAATGGATATTAGTTGGGTCTTAATCATTAACTATCCCAACTGTTTCAACCACCCCAAACTTTGAAACCACTCTATTTCCCAAAGTATAAATAGAGGCCTTGGGGAGGGAATTAATCAATCAAGATTGGAGAGCAAAGTTATGGTGGCGGTATATCTTCAGAAGTCTTGGAATAGCATAACTTAGAGTTATTTGGTTGTAGAGGAGTCCTTGTCTCAGAAGCTGGGTTGTATTATTATCTCATTCACTGATTATTAATAATTAGAATTCTTCTTCCAATAGTGTGTTGAGTCTCTTTCATGTATCATGGTTAATGAATAAATTTGATTATGCATTGGACATATTTTTTTCTGAACTCTTATATATACATGTATGAGATAGTACTTGGATAATTTTCTCTTTGTAGATGAAAGAGGTGCATCCCTGGAAGCTTTGGAGAGAAGAGGAACGGAAGAAGATCAAGCTTGGATCAACCATCGGTAATCGGGTAAGTCAAGACTATCTTCCTATTTCCTTTATGTTCTTTGTTAAAGCTGATTGTTTGCAAGGTTAGTAGTAAGCTGGTAACCCCAGACCCTAGGTTACAAGGGTGCTTAATCCTGAACAACAGAATTGGCGACTCCATTGGGGAGTCCAGCCTGCTGTGGGTTAGTCCTGTGGATCCTTGCCCAGTCTTTGCTTTGATTCAGTGTGTGGTTTTATATCTTGGTTTGGACTTGCAATAGTGTTTTAGAGACCTTCATAATTTTTTCTTTTTTGAAAATTTTTTGTCCTGTACGCGGGTTGTTGTGCTACATAGTCACATACAGAAGCTTGTATATGTGGGTTACTATACTGAAAAGTCGCATATAGTATGTGGGTTGTTCTATTAGACAGTCGCGTACATACCTTAGCAGCAAAATTTTGTGTAGGGTTTCTTTTCCTTGTCTTATTTGGATTTTTCCTTGCTTTGGGCTCTTCTAGTATTGGCACTTCATTGTAGGTTTGAAAGCCCTATACACCATACTTTGTGCTTTTCAGTAATCCCTTGAGTTTTTGTTGTTTCAATCTTCTTTATTTTAGCAATCTGAGGTGGATTATCCTGTTTTGGTGATAGATTCAGTGCTATGTATCTGAATCAGTAATCATGGTTTTAGATACCTTGTACCCCGTACTATTTCCAAGTAGTTTCGGTTTGTCACTTGCCTTTTATTGATTTCAGTGGATTTCATTAATTATTTCTTCCCAAGCTAGGTGTTCGCCAAGTTTCTTCCTTAGGTGGTTGATTTTTGGTTCTTATAAGTCTGTTATACTTCATTTTGCTTTTTTTATAGTCTGATTATTCAAGCATACTCAAGAATTGTTGCATTTAGGTGCATAGTAATCTTTGAAGAGTTTGAAAAGTGAAAAGAAAGCATTGAAAACATTTCCATTTTAATTGCATATTGTAGTTTTATTTTTAGTTTTTGAATAAATCTCAAAAATTACAAAAAATAAGTCTTAGCTTTCTCTTACCTAGTTGTAATTTCATGAGTTCATATTTACAACAAAAAAAAAGAAAAAGAAGCTTCCTTTAAGTAGTTATAATTTGCTTTAGAATTTATTTTATACACCTTTTTTACTTTTCTTATCATGTCTATAATATCATAGTCATTCACAACACTTACCCTCTGACTAAGAACAACCCTTAAAATGAACACAATAATTTAAAATTTATTAGTAAGTTTTGTTTTATAGGGTCATAAACCTACTAGCTTAGGCTAGACTTGTGGGATAGGAAGTGTAAACTCCCCATAAGTACTTAAATGCATACGTAGTTTGCCAATCGACAGGTAAATCCTTCTCTGTGTTGATAGTATCTGGGAATCTCCTCTCAAATGGGAGTTAAGCACGAGGCTGCGTGGAGGCTTGGACTGAGGAGATAACCCTCCGATTCCTTGTCAAAATGTAGACCAAGGTTTTTACACATTTGGGGATTTTGTCCTAGACAGAGTTTCAGGATTTTCTACCCTACCCATGCGTATGAATCAGGCTTGCGACTGTCCCCCTAGACTATTGATATAGTTAAGGTAGCCTCTAGTCTCTTGTACATCTAGGGTTTATACACAGGTAAACCAAAAGGCTATTTCTATTTCACCTTGTACGGGCTTGGAAGGTAACCCTTGTTGAAAGTGTAGGAGGGAAGTGGGTGATTCCTCTGCTTGTGCCTAAGATCCTCTTCAAGGATGCCAAGAAACTGTCTCTCGGCTTTCTTCAAGAAATCATATCTTATACCCCTTGTGATTGTTGAGACTTTAGGAAATTTTGTAGTGATTGATCTATGGTTTGTCTACGTTTTTAGCCGACCTTAGGGTGTGAAGAGTCAAATTTACAATCGTGGAGGACCAATATGTCAAAAGGTCACGAAGGTTGCAAAACATTCCTTTGCTTATCAAATTGGAACCTCCACCTCCCCCTCAAAGGTAGAGATTGGACACGGACGGTTCTTTCGAACCGATAGGAGTTAGTGAAGTTTTGGGTGAACAAGAACTTAGGGCAAACCATTTTAGTTTAAACATAGTTGAGATAGAATACTTACAGGCTGGTGAGTTTGAAAGGAATTTTAATTCACCTATAACTGACTTATACGAGACGGTGATCATTTGGGTTCATCCTTTCAATCCACCCGTGATTGGTGTCCCTTTGGGTAGAATAATGTCTACTGCAGGAGAAAGTTCTACTTCCACCTCAGCCGCTCCGACTGAAGGGGTACCACCTCCCTTGGTAGGTGCCCCTAGAAAAAGTATACCTACTACACTGTTAACTCCATCTAGCTGGGTGGTTCAACCATCGGCTCCCACAAGTTTAACAGGTGCTTCTGGTGGTATGGTCACTAGGATTCCTAGTGTACCTACAACTCCTACATCCTTCACACACACTGCTTAGAGTGGTCTTATAGGATCCTCGGCTTTTGTCCAGGGTTTTCCCTGGAATGGGGGGAAAATTCTCCCATCCACTCCATACATAGTCCCAACACCCGCATATGTAGGGGTATAGTTCGGAAACCCCAATACTTATGGTCAAGGTTTTCAAACTCCCATTTTAGCTCCTTTCACGAGCTCTTTTTTTTCACTTTTCAGTGGAGGGATACCTACTATTGTATTCCAAACCCCGTCTTTGAATGGGATAGCTAGAACCTCATATACTACACCACACATAAACAGTTTGTTGTCTTATGAATGGAATCCTTTCCAAAGAAGCGCAACCACTTCACAACCAGCAACAGGGAGAAACCCCACCTTCACATATGGGAATATGGGGGAAAGTCCCCCTAATCCCCAAACTGGTACTTTTAGTGCTCCGGTTAGACCCAATCTCCCTTTCCTGGAAATGTTAAATTTTCCATATTTGTTGAAACAGATGAATGACCCGATGAGACGTAACTCCTCCTGGCCACCCATTCCTACCAAGATGCCCTTGGATATCCCAAAATTCGAAGGCAAAGTTGGTGATGATCCAGGAGCTCATGTCACCACTTTCCATTTGTGGTGATCTTCCAACTCACTGAACGAGGATTCAATTTGGTTGAGGCTATTCCAAACAAATTTAACCAGTACTACAACAAAATGGTATATTGAATTGCCTTTTGTTGCATTTAATAGTTTTTGGGACTTGGCTAATGTATTCCTTTGTCACTTTCAATTTCCTGTTTGATATGATTTCGAGACAGATTTGTTGTCTACCTTTCGGTAGGACAAGTCCACTCACATTTTGAATCACATCCAAGAGTGGAGAAGATGGAAGAGCCTTATCAAAGCCACTATTCATCCTAATTTCTTATTAGAATGGTTCCTTAAATCCCTATTGCCATATATATCTAAGGATGCATCTACATAGGCGAAACTTCCCTATGCCCAAGTAACCGAAAGGTGTATTCAAAAAAACCTTACACAATCATAATGCTAGGGCTGTAGAAAATTACTCTGTAGTTGAAGATTTATCCCAGAATCCTTGTGCAATTTCATCTTTAGAGGTGTTACAGATTTTCCCCTCCTAGCGGAATGCACTCTTAGCAGCCTTAGGAAGTATGGACTCATTGAGCCTCATGGTGAAATTTAATTTGTCTGATGTCAAAATTCTCCTTCCATATCATGTAGCCTTATCGATAGATGTCATCCATGGTGGAAAGACCATTGGAAGGGTAGTTGTCGAAGAGGGTTCTTCTACATGTGTCATGCCCCTGTCTTTTTGGAAATCTCTTGCATCTCCAGAGCTGGTTCCATCGAACACCCTACTTACTGCTTTCGACGGAAGGCCATTTCTTCCAAATGGTATCCTACCAGATTTTGAAATTAAGTTGGCAGGGAAAGCAGTGTCTGTTGAGGTAGAGGTGATTGATACACCTTTGGATTATAATTTGCTCTTGGGGAGAAGTTGGACTTACACCATGTCATCTATTGCATCGGTCGTATTTCAGGTGGTAGTATTTCCACATGAAGGGAAGTTTGTTACCGTAGACCAACTCAATTTACTAAAAAAGGCCGCATGAAAACTAACGAGTCCACCGTAACATTGGTTGATTAGGTTATACCTACTTCAGATAAATTAGGGGCTGGAATGTACGCATTATTGATGGGCACATTTGATATTCCATCTCCGATTAATTATCTAGGCTCTACTAGTGTAGGGAAGTCTATAGCAATAGTTGTTGATAGAATAGATCCTTGGGTTCTCCCTTTCCACCATGAACCTGAAGTGCCCTTATCGACAGTGGAAGTATCTTATCAAGCTATTGTTCATACCATTGTTGATCCCATTTCGGTCCCTCTCATAGTCTCAACGGAGCCGGAAGAATCCTATCTTCCTGGTTGGGCAGCGAACTCTTTTCATTCTCGAGATTGCTTAGATATGGTTTTACCTTTGGATGAAGCCATTCTGGAAGCCATGTGTGGACGAGATAAGATCTATGAAGATCTTCACCATCGATCCTATTTTCTTCTATATTTAAGAAAAATCAAGAACCAGGAGTTCCATATGAGACTGGCAGGTGATGTTGATACACCTATTAATCCCTTACCAAGGGAAGGAATATTTGCTGAGGGCAATATGGAAAAAATTTCCACTATGATTCCTATCAACATCTATGCAAACCCAAACGTTGTGGAAAATGTACACATCGACGCGAAATGCTCTCCGGAGGAGATTGCGATCTATACAGCTTTGTTTAAGGAATTTCGCGACGTATTTTCCTGGTCATATGATGAGATGCTAGGCATTGATCCATCAATATTCGAGCACTAAATCCAAACTTGCCTTGATTGTAGACCCATTCGACAAAAGTTGAGACTTGTCAACCCACGTAAAGTGGCAAGGGTTAAGGATGAAGTTGAGAAATTACTGAAAGCAGGTTTCATTTACCCCATATCTTTGACAGAATGGGTATCCAACCTTGTTTCTGCTGACAAAAAACAAGGGACTATACGTGTTTGTACTGAATTTTGAGATCTAAACAAATCCTGTCCCAAGGAAAACTACCCCATGCCATTTATAGATCAAATTATTGCTTTTGCGGGAAGTGAATTCTTTTGGCTTATGGATGGTTCCTCTAGGTATAATCAAATCCAAATTAAATCGGAAGACCAACATAAAACAATTTTTTTTTGTCCTTGGGGTACCTTCACGTACAAGAAAATGCCCTTTGGATTGAAAAATGCGGGGGAAACCTTTCAGTGGGAAATGAATTTTTCCTTTCATGACATTAAAGCCATTGTCGAACCCTACCTTGATGATTTGCCAGCACATTCTCGTAAGGGGATCGACCACCTAGATCACTTGCGTTTGATTTTTGAACGATGTAGATACTACAAAATTCACTTGGATCCTCACAAGTGCATTTTTTGTGTCGATTCAGGGAGACTGCTCATATTCATTGTTTCCAACAAAGGCATTCAGGTGGATCCTTTGAAAGTTGAGGCCATCGCAAATCTGCCTCCTCCTTATTCTATCAGGCAGCATCAAAGCCTACAGGGGAATTCCAACTTCCTTCAATGTTTTATTGTAAATTATTCCAAGATTACTAAAGGTTTCATGTGCTTGTTGAAACAGGACACCCCATTTGTATGGGATGAGATTGCACAACTGGCATTTGAGGCATTAAAAAAAGATTTGTTGTCGGCACCATTATTGCTCCCGCTAGATTACTCTCAGGATTTTGTATTGTATCTGGCCGCATATGAGTCAACCATAGGGGTAGTACTAGTCCAGGAGGACGATAAGCTCCAAGAGCATGTCGTCTAATATCTCAGTCGTGCATTAGCTGACCCTGAACTTAGGTATTCCCACATCAAGAAGTTGGCGTTGGAATCTATGTATGTTGTTCATCAGTTGCGTCACTACATCTTACTAAGGACCACAATGGTAGTGGTGGATGTTAATCCTTTTCAATATGTTTTGTCCTAACGGATAGTTGGAGGCAAATTCAACAAATGGATAGTTATTCTTTGGGAGTTTGACTTAGATTTCCAATCCTCCAAATCCAATAAATCCTTAGTTTTTACTGAGCTCATTGCAGAATTTCCAATAGAGGAAGATGTATCCATTGAAGAAGACTCATTCCCACATGAGCATATATTTTTGATTTCCACCTCTAACCCCTGGTATGGAGATATACTTATCTATCTCCAAACTTTGAATTACCCTGCAGCCTTCTCATAGGAAGAATGGCATAAACTACGCGTACATGCCAAGAACTACCCCATTATTGGAGATACTTTATATAATAGGGGGGTAGATTCCATTTTGCGTTGATGTATTACCCATGAAGAAGAAGAGACTATCGTAAATGATGCCCACAGTGGAGCGTGTGGGGGTCATTTATCTAGGTTAGCAATGGCCCAAAATATCTTATGTGTCGGTTATTTCTAGCCCATGATCTTTAAATATCGTGTGGAAGCCGTGAAGCGCTGTCATCCTTGTCAGCTTTACACCAGAAAGATGCAGTCACATCCTGCTCCATTATTTCCTATCATCTCAGTGGGCCCCTTCATGAATTGGGGGATATATTACATGACGTGCAACCTAGTATCAGCTGGGGGGCACAAACATATCATTGTCACTGTAGATTATTTCACGAAGTGGGTAGAGGAAATGCCCACCTTTAAAGCTGACAAGGAAACTGCATCTTTTTTCATTTTCAACCAAATTATCACACGATTCGGTATCCCTAAAGATATTGTCACTGAACATGGCAGTCACTTCCAAAATAGTATGATGACTGAATTGACCACTATGCTAGGGTTTAGACAAGAACATTCATCTTTGTTCTATCCTCAAGAAAACAGTCAAGTAGAGGCTGTAAATAAAACTTTGAAGACTATTCTCAAACATACTATTAATGTATCCTGTTCCAATTGGCACATCATGCTGTATCCTGCACTTTGGGAATATCGGACCAATGTGAAAATTTCTACAGGGTTTTCTCCTTTCCAGATCGTTCACGAAGTGGAAGCAGTCACCCCAGTCGAATGCGAAATCCCGTCCTTAAAGATTGCTATTCACGTGCTACCTGATACAACTGAGCTGGAAGAACACTTATTACATTTAGAACATCTATATGAGCAGCGTAGAGATGTGTTGACAACAAACGAAGCTCATAAAAATAGGGTAAAAATCCAATATGATAAACCAGTCAAGCCTCAGATTTTTTCTAAAGGGGAGCTTTTCTTGCTCTGGGATCAGGACATAGAACCCTTAGGGGCAGGTAAGCTCAGGTCTATGTGGTTAGGACCTTATGTCGTGTCAAAGGTGTTGAATAAGGGTGCATATGAATTGAAATATTTCTAAGGGACTAAGCTGCCCGAGCCTAGAAATGGGCTCTACTTGAAAAAGTACTATGCTTAGGCTTAACGCTTTTTCCTGTATTTTATTGTATGTATTTTTATGTACAATAGTTCATTGGTTTGTGTTTTATACTATCTTATGGTTGTTATAGATGTCTTCCGAGTGGTTCATAGGTTTCACTGATGGTGCCAATCACCACACTTGTAATCTAGCTTCAGCTACATGGGTCATTTACTCGCCCTTAGGACAACTAGTCACCTCTGGAGGCACTTGCTTAGGTCCTGCTACCAATAATGTGGTTGAATACAGGGCTGTCATTGAGCTTTTATGGGACGCTTTGTCACGTGGTATCACTCAGCTGGAAGTCTGACTTGACTCTCAACTGGTGGTTTCCCAACTCAATCAAGCTTATCAGGTGTGGAACCCTATTTTACTATGCCATGTTATGCAAGTTAGGTTATTGGAAAGAAATTTTGAGTTTATTACATTCAATCATATTCCAAGAAATCAAAATTCATTAACTGATGCATATGCTAATTATATCTTGGATTGGCACTTAACACATTTTGCATAAAAATATACAACAGACACATAACAAAACACTTGTAAATAAACCGACAAAAAATACATATATGTGAATATCTGTCCATATGGATAGGTTGAGTTTTTAATCCTCAGATCCAGTCATAATTGTATAATATACAAAACATGGATCAAAGTCCATAAAATGCTCCTAAGTCTAAGCTTGACCACCCTGGTCGCCCTGATCACCCTGATCATCTTGCTCTCGGGCTTCTTCATCCTCCTCAGCTGCAGTAGTCTCAACGGCTTCAATATACACAAGTACTGCTCTCGCTACCCTCCTCATAAGGCGTATGCATATAGGTGGTATACCAACCACTAGCTTCTGCATGATGGTAGGGATATGCTCAATGCATAATATAGGTACTCTCTGGGAAATCCTAGCCAGCTTTCCCTCAAGAACCCTAATCAAACACTGGTCCTCTCCCACAACAAGACACACATACATGCATGGATGCCCAGCCGGGAAGACTGGTCCAATATCTACATTTTGACATTTTAAAAGGATTAAAAACTCTTATACATATGTATAAATCCTTATAATTAAAATTCATAAAAATTTTAAAATTTGAAAACGAAAATATGTGACTCTCCCCATGCTCCTCCAAGAGGAAGGACAAGGTCGATGTCACCATGGAAATCTATTCCAGCATATGGAAACTACTCCAAGGCTGGTAACTATCGCTCCCACCAAAAGTAGAAGTCATCATCGTATATGCTCTAAACCGATCCACTGCCTCCTTGGCGGAGGAATATCTCTCCCCACCTACTCAGTCTAGGATGATGGGGAGAAGGAACTGGTAATGGTACTGCAGGACTCAAACGAGGCACCCTCTCAAAGAAAAAGTCTACGAATATGGTGGAATAACCAAAAATGTTTTGCCTACCTCTTTTGCAGTCAAAGAGCTGCTTCCTCATTATCAGGATTACTTTCGAACTCCAGTCATATATAGCTCCCTGTAGATAGTCCACTGCAAGTCTCATTTTGTTCCGAGTTGCAAGGTGAAGTGATAATGACCCTGCAACCCTCACTATAGTACTCACCAATACTTGTAAGGGCAAGTTATGAATATGAACAATAGGGATGCAGCTACCCCTCTTTTGAGCGCCAGGCTCGTAGTATATATGTATGTAGTTCTGTACACTTAGAAGATCACCACCTCTGCTGGTACCTTCCAAGTTCACCAAATCTCCCCGTCATGATAAACCAAAGATAAAATAGACATATTCCAAAGTAACCTCTAGAAACTCACCTTGAAGGTCAAACATACCAAGATCGTGATCCCAATAGTTTATCAAAAACTCTAATAGGCGTATGTTTGATCGCATGGGTGAGGTACAGAATAATTTCAATAACCCACTTTGTCGTAAAGCATTTAGCGTGAGGGAATCTTGTAGAGATTCTTGGTCCATGTATTCATGTTCCCTCTCCCTCCACTCAAGCACCATATTTCAATCTGATAACAAGCCATTTATAAACTATTAGATTCATATAAAAATTGATTTTTTGGCCCTACATAACCTTTTTCTACCTCGCGCAGTGTACGTGATTGTCCTTTGCACAAGTCGCATACTGTACGCGATTTTCCTTTGGGAAACCCGTGTACAAAACCCGTGTACGCGAATGTTGGTATACCATACCCACGTACACAACGTTCATGTTTTGAGGGCGTTGGAAAACATGAAAATTTTACCAAAAATTGAAATTTGCTTGGATCAAATGAAAGAGCATGGAGTGTAGTTTTACCTGGCACTTGCGGTTTCAAGAATTGTCCACCAAGTTGTCCACACCAAGCAATCAAAGGTAGAGGTAAAACTTGTCTATTTTGGGTAAAAAATCAAATGGTGAGTTTTGATTTATATTTTGAACTATTTATAGAAAAATTATTTTCAAAGTGGGTTTTTTCCGTATAGTTCATATTTTTTTATATAAAATCAAACTAATGCCATATATTTTTCTTCAATGTGAAAGGTCTATGGTCTCTTAAAGTTGTTTTTTCACTCGTATAGGATGGTTTTTGGTCATTTCACATGCATTTTGCATTTATACCTAATCCATCTTAATCCTAGCATTAACACTTTGACCACGGACTATGGTATTTTTAACCATTAGTACCTCGTTTATGCCATTGTTCTTCCATGGATAGGACTTTCCTCACATGAGTATCCTTGCTTAGAACCCATTTATTGTCTTTCGATACTCATGCTACAGCTATTATAGGTTCAGGGGAGTCTTCTTCGCTATTTTCCACGCCAAATTGAGCCTCATTTTGGTCTCTTTTTACAAGCTATCCCTTTATAAGACTCCCCAACCTTATGGAGTTTCTTTAGGCCTAGGTCTAACTCCTCAAAATAGACTTGACTGTTGAGTAAACTTCTCCATTCAAGCTCATTAGAATATGTGAATGGACATCCGCATTGGTGGTAGGTTATCTCTTTCTCAGACCATGTGGAATAATACGAGAAAGGATCGCTCTCTTTTCTGTGGAATTGAGAAGAGTATTCTCAAGTATAGGTTTATCTCTTTTATGGACTTGAGGGACTAAATTTATGAAAAGGAACACCCGCTATGAGCTCAGTTTTCTCTTTTTTGTGATCTGGACCTAAACATGAAAAATATTCTAAGTGTACTTCATGTCTTTGTCATGTTCGTTAAGCACCAAGAACAAAACATTGATTTTATTGTTGTAAGCCCCATTTCTCGTACTCAAATGGATATTTTCGAGTGATATTGCTTTCCTTCACACTCTAAAAACTCAATCTATATGCAACTCTCGAAGGAGCGTTGGGTAGGTGGTAATTTAACCTTTTTCATATCTCCCTAACTAAGTATGAAAAAGGTTCACCTTTTCTTCTATGGGAGTTAAGAGAGTTATTTTTTGGTATGTTTTATACTTTTTCGGCCTCAAGAGACTGAATTGGATGAAAAAGGACCCCCCTGGAGTCTTATTCATAGTTTTTCAGACTCTCTAAACATGAAAACACCAAGTGAGCATGTACTAGTTCGGGCTCATGAAATCCACAAATCAGTGACACTATCAAGCATTATTCCCTCTTCTCTTCAAGCTTGTCAAAAAATGAAGAGAGACTTGAGTTGACTTTCCTGGACTCATTAAAATTTAATAGGAAAGATAAGGAAGAAGTTTTATTTTGGTTCTTAGTCGGTGGCAACATGTCTTCCTTGAACATAGCACTCTCTGTCTTTTCCAATACTCATGTATCAGTGTTCACTTTCAGTTTATCTATTACTTTGAGTTTCTTACTCCTCCTCTTGTCAGTTATACCTGGGGAATATGATCATGTCTCCTACATGACAGATAAGTCTAGTTGTACTATCTGCAAAGTTAAAAGCTTCCTTGGGTCGTATTTGTGTCGTGCTCACTGTTCAAGGATTTAAAGCTGTATCTGATCTATATCCTAATTCCATCATTGTACTATCTATTATTATTTGTGTTTCCCTTCCTTTACCCAGTTCTTAGTCACTATTGTGATCCATTGGAGGATCTATTTCCTTCCTCATCACAGTATGGTTTCTCATCAGCACTTCCTGACGACGAAGACCTAGAGTTTTGACGATCATACCTTATGATTCACTTTCATTATTGGTGAATTCCTTTGCTTCAGTTGTCAATTATCACCTATTGGTTGACAGTCTGTTGAATCCTATCCATGTTCAACTTCAATAATATCTATTCACATGGCTTGGATTGTATTGGTTCTTTGGCATTTTTTATGAAGACCTTAGGTTCATATCTATGGACTAAGTTCCGCAAGATTATGTTGTGATAACTTACACAGCTTCCAGATCTTTGAAGACTCATCATTATTGTATATTGTGGCTTCAATCCACCTTTGTAACATACGTGGTCTTGTACCCATATCATATGATGTACTCAAATATTGTTAAGGAGCTAGTGTTCCAGTATATTGAACATAGCATTCTCATATATGAATTTGTATATGACATTATTATGTATTTGTTTCATGTACTTCCTCTGCTCCATTGGAATTCTGAGTTCTCCAAGATAATGATTATAATTTATTTCAGCCATTGTTTCCCTCTGACCTCACACATTAGGGGGAATTTGTTATCAACCCAAATAGCACTTCTCTGTCCAAGTGCCAACATTCCTTATGTTGCTACACAAAGGAAATTTTAGGATTGAAGTTTTCCAAAACACTATAGATGGGCATGACTTGGGATGTATTTACGTGACTATCTCCATTGCAACTTGCGTATTGTACATGAATATCTACATTGAAACCCATGTACATCAGTGTACACGGAATTCCTTTAAGAAACTCATGTGTTATACGTGGGTTTCCTATATCAATAGTTGCGTACATCTTGATTCGACCTTAAAAAATATAAAACATGATTAATGGATATTTGTTGGGTCTTAATAATTAACTATCCCAACTGCTTCAACCACCCCAACCTTTGAGACCACTCTATTTCCCAAAGTATAAATAGAGGCCTTGGGGAGGGCACTAATCAATCAAGATTGGAGAGAAAAGTTATGCTCATGGTATATCTTCAGAAGTCTTGGAGCAGGAGAACTCAGATTCCTTTGGTTGCAAAGGAGTCCTTGTCTCAGAAGCTGGGTTGTATTCTTATCTCATTCATTGATTGCTAATAAAGAGAATTCTTCTTCCAACAGTGTGTTGAGTCTCTTTCATGTATTGTGGTTAATGAATATATTTGATTATGTATTGGACATATTGTTTATCTAACCTCTTATATATACATGCATGGGATATTAATTGGAGAATTTTCTCTTTGCAGGTGAAATAGGTGCATCCCTGGAATCTTTGGAGAGAAGAGGAATGAAAGAATATCAAGCTTGGATCAACTATCGGTAATCAGGTAAGTCAAGACGGTCTTCCTATTTCATTTTTGTTCTCTGTTAAAGCTGATTGTTTGCAAGGTTAGTAGTAAGTTGGTAAACCTAGACCCTAGGTTACAAGGGTTCTTAATCCTGAACAACAGTACCAAATTGCAAAACAAGAACTAACTAGGGAACCCATGGATAAGAAAGCTCTACCACTTACATAATGTCACTTGTAATAGTAGTATGAAGGTTTCATGACATGACAAAGTTGGGTCGTACCTAGAGTTAAGGTGAAATGGTTAGAAGAAAATGCATAATGTAAGAAGATATGGAGTCCTAACCTATATTCTAGTTCGAAAATATACTTGTTATAGATATGAACGGGTCAAATTCTTGGTCAAAGTATGCTCAAATCGGGTCCCTACACCACAATATAAGGCCAAACAGTCCAAAATAGTCAATAATGGTCCAAACTATAGAAAGGTGGATAAAAATTTCAAAAAAAATTGTATAAAATAGTAAAAAACTCATTTTTACCATGCCATTTGGAAATTTTACCACACATAGTGCTTTTCAACAATAAACTTGAAAAGATGATTCCGGGAGCTACAATCCATGAAATCATGAACCATCTGGATTAGGTGAATCTTCATGCCATACTCTTTGATTTTAATTTTTTTATTTTCATTTTTAATGATTGATTTTTTAGTTTTTATGGAACCCCAAAAATGACGTTCTCATCCCACATAGAATATCACCCGATTTCTACATATAGGGATCGATGTACACAGGAAATCCTTTGATTTCCATGTAGATATGCAGCTGTTTACAGAACGGTCATGTATAAAGCTATGTTTTCCAATATTTAAGGTAAAGACTCATGAAACTCTCAAATTTTTGTGCAACATGGTTCTAGAATGGTGTGAACGTGACCATGAAGATGTGGAAAGGGTTGTTCAAGGTGATCTAATGGCCCAACAAGCATTGAGGGCATGTGGTATACATAAATTTTGGCACCTTGGTAGCTTAAGAGCCAAGCCAAGACTGCTCCAAATGTTGGTGGAATACTGGGATCCAGATACATAAACATTTCATATGGACAAGATTCCCCTCAGCCTTGAGGTTAAGGATAAATATTTTATTACCAGACTATCCCACAGAGGGGAGGTAGCCAATATACGAGCTTGTGGGGTTGGAGGTGGCCTCACGATTTAGGAGTAAATTTTAGTTTACTATCTCCCAGACAAAAAAAAGGTTGGGAGTCATATTCCAACAAAATCTATAAAGAACCTTGGACTCAAGGCCATACTACTTGCATTGGGAAGGATTACAAGATTGGAATCCCTTCTTCAAAATTCCAGGTCATTGATTTATTATGCAGTGGAGTGCATGAGGCCCACCATTTATGATTGGAGCACCTCACTACTGGGTAACATGAAACAATAGTTGACAGATTACAACATGGGTATAATGTGGAACTTCATTTTTGCAAGCATCGTGAGTACCTTTTTATTTATGTGTGTACTGGGGATAAGCCCAAGAGTGGAGGTCACTCCTCATGGTGCTCAACATCCAGCTCATATGTCCTAAAAGAATGTGATGCAAAGACTAGGATGATGGCAAGTGACCAACCCCTACCCAACCGAATTTTTCCTCTTTTGGCACAAGCAGATCATAGTTATAGATGACTACCCCTATGAGGGGATAGACTTCTGAGGTGATATTGACATGCCTATTCCATAGAGATCTGCATATGGAGACATATATAAAAATACTGAATCTATTTTGTTTTTGATATAGTGAAATTAGAAGACATGTTTTTGTGTGATGACATATATTGGTACTGGTCATGTATACGTAGATGTTGGACCTAGACAACTAAATGGATTCCCTCGACATCATTGAAGGGAAAGAGGTGATGACATTGTAGATGTGGATGCAAAGCGTATGCTCCAAAACATCCACACAAACTTTGTTCGGTTGAAACATGGAGTGCCCGTGACACAAGAAGAGGACTTTCCTAATGCTATGCAATGACAGGTGGTGAGTGTACCATGCTCATGTGTTCGATTATTATGATGCCTAGCTAGAGCTATTGTCTACTATCATGATCATCACGCTGCTCCATGGGCTTAGAGGCCTAGATGTACTTTTTTAGTATTTACCATGTAGTATATTTTGGAGGATCGGAAGCCCCATTTTTGTATCATTACATAATGTATTATGACACCAATTTTTGGACTATATTTTAATGAAAACGAATTATTATGATCGGCTATTTATATTTACATGTGTAAATGTGATGTGAATGCTTCATTGTTTGTGTATCAAATGTAAATATAGTACATAATTTGCATATGAATCAGCAACATGATTGTAATTTCTTGGAATGTGAATGTATGTAATGTTCTCAAATTGTTGTTCTAACAACCTTACTCACAAGAATCTTCGTAATAAAGTCAGATCTCTAATACAATACACACCATTTAATTGTAAGACCATTAATTGTGAATCAATATGTACCCAAGAGATCGAATACCATGAGAGATGGCATCACAGAATAACTCAATCACGACACTATATTCAACAATATTGTTCTATGAAGGTCAGAGACATCCACCTCCTAAAGACAAAACTTGACCTGTAAGAGTATAAATCACCCAAGAAGTTGAAGTCGATTTTTGGGTGTGGTGTCTAGTACCGTCAGCTAATCCTACATATACCAAAGAATTTTGACATCTACCACAAAAAAAGGAAGAAAGTGAACAAACATGATCACCACAAGAAGACCAAAACCAAACTATGCAACTGTACAATAATATACAAAGTATCATCCTTGGCTGAGAATTATGCATAATAGTTTTTAATATATAGCCCATTTCTAGGATGTGCCAAGGACTTCCCTTCAGAATTTACCAGCTCATAAGCACATTTCTCTAATACTATATTGACCATGTAAGGCCCATGCCACATAGGTTTAAAATTCCCCACCCCTAATGGTTCACTAGCTTGGTCATACAAGAGGACCAAGTCACCTTCACTAAACTTCCAGGGACGGACAGAATTATCTTACTAGGATTTAACGTGATGTTTATTAACCTCAAGAGCCACTAAAGAATATCAATGCTGATCATCAATCTTCTCTAAGTGGACCAGATGTTCCTCTAATGCATAATTATCTGGAAAAATTTCCATGGCTAGATTCAAAGAAGGGATATTGAATTCAATCAGTAAAATTGAATCCACCCGATTCACTAAATGATATGGGGAAAAACCAGTGGAAGTA
The DNA here is from genome assembly GCA_001517045.1 of Pseudotsuga menziesii. Lineage (NCBI taxonomy): Eukaryota > Viridiplantae > Streptophyta > Pinopsida > Pinales > Pinaceae > Pseudotsuga > Pseudotsuga menziesii. Next base: position 576,832 of record LPNX010694164.1, read on the forward strand.
TTGACCACGGGTCAGTAAGCCCACAAAGCAGGATATAACATGATATGCCCATTGTTCTTGTTTTGCATGATGGTTCTTTGGAGAATGGACTTAAGTGAATTATCCACTGCTTCAACCTATCCATCCGCTTGAGGATAATAAGAAGAGGAATGCTCTTGCTTATAACCTAACTTCAAATATAACTCGACCATCATATTATTTTGAAAGTTCCTTCAATGGTTAGTGACAAGATCCTTTGAGATACCAAACTAGGTGATAATATTATTGAATACAAAATGCATGGATGTCTCATTGTTAGATTTGATTGTGGGCATAGAATCTTCCCATTTCATGAAATAATCAACAACCACTATGATATGATGATGCCCCCTAGATGAAGCGGGGTTGCAATCCATAAAATAAACCCCCCACTTAGTGAAGGGACCAGCAGGGATAATCGGATGTAATGGGGTAGAATATGAGTGCATGTTCTGTGAAAACACCTAGAAAGGGTGGAACTGCTTGACCGCACTAACACAATCCTTGAAGATCGAAAGCCAAAAATAACATGCTATTAAAATATCTTGAGCTGTAGAAATCCCATATAAATGAACACCAAATGCCCCTCTATGGCAATCATTCAACACAACTTCATCCTCTTCATGATTCAAGCACCAACACAAAATGGAAGAAACCCCATGATGATACAAAGTGTCATCAACAATGAGGTAATTCTTCGCTACATGATGTAACCATAGACACTCATCTCATGAGAGTTGAAAAGGAACCTTCAAAGTTTCAAAATAGATGATAATATCCCCATACCATGGGTCCATAGTCGAAATGAGAAATATGTGCTCATTAACGAAAGAGTCTTCATGAATCTCCCCTTCATCCAAACTAGGAAAGTCTGATATGAGCTCCGCAAAAATCAACAAATTATTCAACTTTTTTGAAACAAACTCAAGATCGAATTATTGCAAAATCAAAATTCATTTATTGTATTTCCCCCCTATCATCTGTCTAGTGAGGATGAATTCAAATGGATTAATGTGAGCCACAACCAAAGTTTGGCATAGTATGTAATTCCTCAAATGTTGAACCGCATGGATGGTAGCTAAGGCTATCTTCTCTACATGAGTATAACGAAGTTCTGCATCAATGAGGTTTCCACTAGGATAATATATGACATGCTCCTAAAGCTCCTCGCCCTCTTGAACCAATACCATACCAATCGTCTCTTGAGATGTAGCCACATATATCAAAAAACCCGGATATAGTAAGAAGGACTAAGCATGAGGGTCGATGCCAAGGATTTCTCTAAAGAATAGAAATACTACTCGGCTTGCTCATCTGAGATAAATGGCATGTATTTCTTCAATAAACACATGAAATACTTCGTCAAATTGGTGAAATTGAAAATGAATATTTGCAAGAAGTTTTCCATCCCTTGCAAACTCTGAAGATGTCTAATATTATGCGAGGGATACAATTGAAGTATTGCATCAACCTTTAAAGGGTCAACTCTACTTCCCTCCTTAGAAACGATGAACCCTAGTAAGAGACCTACTCTCATGCAAAATATGCACTAATGATGATTTAACTGGATTTGATATTGGTGACATATTTTGGAAACCAAGCATAGATGGCTAGGATGATCCACCCTCAAACAAGAGTGAGCAGCTAAATCATTGATATACACTTCAATCAATTGCTTAAGGTCGTCAAAAGCGAAGGTCATGGCCCGTTGAAAAGTAGCTCCGACAATTTTAAGGCCGAAAGGAATTTTCTGATATGCAAACGTACCCCAAGGACAAATCAAAGTCATTTTATATGTATCCTTAGGTTTGATCTGAATCTGATTATACCCTCAAAAATCCATCCATAAATGAGAATACCTCGCTTCTCACACACTTATCCAAAATATTATCAATAAATGGTGTGGGGAAGTTATCCTTAGGACAAGCTCAGTTCAGGTCTCTAAAATTAGTGCATACATGGATCGTTCCCTACTTCTTATCCACTGAAACAGGATTTGGCACCCATTAAATCAAGGGAACAAGATAGATTAAGCCATCCTTAAGCAACTTCTCTATATCTACCTTAATAATGGGTGATTTCCTAGGATTCATCACACACAAATGTTGTCGAATAGGTCTAGAATCCAGATAGGTCTTAATTTCATGTTCGACAATACAAGGGTCTATCCCTGGCATTTCCTCATACGACCAAGAAAAAAAATCTCAAAATTATTTAAATATATTGGTGTAGGCTTCAACCTCATCGAGGGAACAATCTACCCTAGTGTACACAATTTATATCTTACTAGGGGTTCGAGAAATGTTGATAGGTATGGTTGGTGAAAAATTGGTCATGTTCCCTTCAACATACTTACTAGGAGAGCCTAGTGGGACCATGGTTCTACCAAATTTATCGTAAATAATCACCCTATAGTCATCACACTCCATGTGTTCAAGATTAGGAAGAAAATAAGATATATGATGTAACTCTCCCCAAGGTTTTTCTATACCAAACATAGCTTTGAGAATAGATTCATCCATTGGAAAAATGTCATCAATGCAGTCATGCAAGTGAGATGATGCAACTGCCCAAGCAGGAAGTGCATAAGGGTCCTTGTCCTCCATCCGCGAAGAGGAAGGACTAGGATCTTCAATAGGACCAAGATTAGCTTGATAATCCACCATTGTTGTAGACAGCGACATGTCAATCTTGGCGATTCTAGAGTCTTCATCTGAAGTACTCGAGGAAGGGAGAGTCGAAGGATCCTCCAAGTTCAAACAACGAAAGGGAACCGAACTCAATGATGATGAACCTATACCAAGATTGAAACCTATCATAAGAATTGGAACGGTACAAATAAAAGTTCCCATTAACGACGGATACATTCCCACCCCAACATTCTCAGTTTTCGACTGAGAATGATCAATGACTGGGATAGTACCTCTCGATGATGCTTTGGTAATGGAATACTCAAAATATATCTCATTAATCATAACAATTTTCCCATCTAAAGGAAAAAAAAGTTGAAATAGGGATTACATGACCGCTTTCATATTATAAATTTAGTTACGTCCCATTAAAATATTATAGTTAAGGGGCGCATCAACCACCTCAACCTTGATCGCTACGGTCTTCCCTCCCAATCGGACCTCAAGGGAAGGAATTATACCATGCGATTAAAAATATCTTCCATCAAATGTAGTCAACATGGTTCCAGATTTTGACAACGTAGGAGAACCTAAGCCCTTACAACAAGCTAAGGGCATCATAGAAGCCGCAACGCCTTCATCAATCACTGTGTGTTTAATGGTGTTATTCATACACTCTGTGTGAACCAAGAGGGACACATTGTAAAGAAAGCAAGGTTGGATTCCATGAGTTTCAAATTTAATCATTGTGGAAGGGTTCCCATCAACCACCCCAAGAGAATATAGAAAGGCCTTCCTTTGCAAAGGGAAATTATGAAGAACTTTTAAAGAGGACATCACACAAGGACTTTTCCCAAATTCTCAATAATGGAATAGTTATGGGAAGCTTGGGAATTAGGATTGTGCCTCGAGAAATTTAAGACTCCCTTAGGAATGCAAGGTGGAGCTTCAGGCTTGTCACTAGGCTTATCAATACGCAAAGGGATCTCAGATGGAGTACCTTTTTTTCCTAGGTCAGGTTGTGACGAACCATAATCTTTAGCTCACGTCACAATATTTTTGGTGGACATCATGTTGATGCAACCAAGGCCACTTATGGTGTTCAATGAGTTTTGAATCCCACCAGAAACACTTCTAGTGTTCACAGTCCTCGAATACATATTTTTGTTTTGCAGTAAAGGATTCCTCAACATAGCTAGGCTCTCTGTGATGAATTTCGAGGCATATTCCATACAAGGGAACAAGTGAGTGAGGTGATTTTCACCACAAATATTGCAAGGAAACTTGACCTTAAGTTTAGACTTCTTGTACCCCGTAGCATTATATAGTTCCTATCATCATTAGAATTTCCGTTCCTATTCCCACCCTTCCGGTTGTTTCTACCTTTCTTCTTATTTTGTTCGGGTTGTTGATTACCCTTAGGTTTCGACGATTGCATTGAATGTACATCTATCATTTGAGTGGGATGAGACGAAGTTGTAGCTTGTCCCGACACATGATGGTTAATAGAGAATTATTCATTTGATTTGTAACTGAGTCTGCAGGTTTAGCACTTGCAGAGCCAACAATTCCATTAGCATGTGGCCCATGTTTGAACTTAGGATCGAAATTGGAATGAGGTGTGTATGGAATAATCTCATATAAGAGCCCAGACTGAGCATAAATCAATTCTAATTTCTCTACAAGTGCTAAACCTGGTGGCAATTAATGACCAAATAAAGGATTAAATATATTACAAAATTATGAATCAAATAAATCAATTAAGAACTAAGTGATATATGATTCAAATTTTAGTTCGAAAAAAAGAGACAAGAAATTTGTTACTAGTATTCACCACCTCAAAATAGTCATTTATGTTGACTGTCCAACATCAAGAGTCATTCTCCAATACTTGTGTGGTATCAAGTCAGGAGATTGTGTTGTATCAAGTCCTAAGTATCCTCATATGATTGAGGTATTGATGTTGTATTGTAGATCTTATGAGTAATATCAAGTTGTCCTGTAAGTAATATCAATATTGGTTTTGTGTTGTATCAAGGCTATGGACTTGTGTTGCATCAAGTCTAGACTTGTGTTGTATCAAGTCAATGGTTCCCATAGACGGTAAACTATGAAAATGGATCTCCAATGTGGATATGATCTCATGTTGTATCAAAATTGAAGTCTTTTATTATATCAAGACTATGGACCTCTGTTTGTTGAGGTGGTTATACTATGTGATATATTACTAGTCATGGTCAATGAGTGCTATAAGTATCCTTTAGAGCTTAGCTACCCCTAGAGTGAATTACTTTAACATATGACTAAATGGACCATGGTAATATATTGGATAATGAGTATGTATGGAATGATTCTTCTAAGTATGATATGATAATATGGATAAATAATACATATATGGACTTTGCATTAATTAATTACTTATCATGAGATAAAGCATAAAGAAAGAGAATTTGAATTTCCCATGAAAGTTTCTAAGTGAACTCAATTTATAAATCTTCAATAAAATATGAATGCATCAATCAATGCTTTAGTCAAAGAATCAATTGAACTATTAATGAATGTAATTAGTTATGTAAATAAGAGCTTAATGTTCATCAATCAACATGCATCAGTTAAATAAATAGATTGATGCAAAAGGTAATAATAGAAATTGTGCATGGATGGAGCTAAGAGTGAAGAACTAATTACACTTAATTTAGCATGTTAACTAAGTGAATAGTAGTTAGTTAAAGATTGAGTTCATTTCACATTCAGCTCAATTAAGTAAACATTCAATTCAATTGAGTTGACATTCAGTTCAAGTAAGTTAACATTCAGTTAAAGTTGGTTAACATTGAATTCAAGTACATTAACATTTAGTTAAAGTTAGCTAACATTTAGTTCAAATAGTTAACATTCAGTTTAAGTCGATTCACTTCCATTTCAAGCTAGTCAACATTTAGTTAAAACTAATAGAGGACAGGAAGGGTCCCAATGTTTGCATGGAGGGAGTTCTAGTTAGATCCTCCTTCTAAATGAGCTATGTGGTGCTCTTAGTGTGTTTACTAAGCATAATATGTGCTACATTCTACATGCTAGGGTTTTTGGATTGTTATTAATATGATAGGCATATCACAAGTTCAATACAATTCCATACAATTGGTTTTGCAAGATTGCATCATCCTTGGACCTAGGTCTTAAAGTCATAGGGATTGATCATCCTGCAAAGATATCAGGTGTATTGCAGGTAGTGTGGCATTAAAGGATCTAGTAGATCAAAGTGTGGTTGCGAAGGATCAAGAAGATAAAAGTACTGCTGAAAAGGATCGAAATGATCGAAGTATTGTTGCTACAAAGGATCAAGAAAATCAAAGTACTTCTACAAAGGATCGAGAAGAGAAAAAGTTTTGCAAAGGATAAAAGATCAAAATAATGTTGAGAAGGATCAGAAGATCGAAGTGCCACTACAAAGGATTGGAATATCGAATTGTTGCTTCCAAAGGATCAAGTGACCGTATGATGCAGAAGATGAATACATTGAAGAGTAATTGTTCTAGTTATTGATTGTGAAAACTTCATATGACGCATAGATGTATTACCTCGATACTATTGAATATATTGTCTCTCTCTTCTCCTGTAGTATATGATGATGTTATCAATAGAATAACCTTCTTGTTAAGGGGGAGTGTTAAAATATTGTAACTTCAAAGGATATTCTAAATGTATTTTACTGATGTAACCCGAGGGAGATGTTATTATTCCTCCTGTGGGGTGTTACTATTGTATTTGGTCATTATAGAGTCATGAGGTAAATACTCCATTGTAATTCGGGTCATTAGTATCCTAATGAATAATATAATATATTGTTTTGAGTGTTCCTAGGTGAATTCGTCCCAGATAGTTTACTGGGGCCGAATTGTTTAGGGTAAATTTTAGTTGGCTCAATGTGTATAAATAGGAGATTTGTGATTTTTATTCAGACATAGACTCACTCACTTGAGTATCCCATAGGAGAGAGAGAGAGAGAGAAAGAAATAACAAAAAGGAGGATAATACATGTTTTTTTGGTTATATCTTATAAATCTTATACAGAGGAAGTTTTGGCTGGGTTTTCTTCCTCTTAAGAGTTTCCTGGGATAAATATTGTGTCTATGTTGTGATTTTGTTTCTTTCAGTGATTTTGCATATGCTACTATTGTGATTTTGAATTGAACACTAATGATATATAGTCTAGCATATGAAATCTTAACACATGATTGTATGACATATATATTTATGCATACAAATTTGTCATTATGAATATGTTTTGAATATTATGAAATGTTTCTAACCATGCAAATATATTTGACTTGTAGGAAATATCAAGTGCGGTCACCTATAAGAGAAGAATGATAAAGAACAATTGATAAAGAACAAGTTGTTGATTTGTTGACTAATATTTTGTCTTGTGTAAAGTTTGAATACTTTCAAGACAAGCTTAGTGTATTCCAAAAAGACCTCCCTCGAAAGAGGGAGTGATGATGATGATGTGTTAGGTTTCCTATTGCAGTGGTGTGGTACCTTAGTGTAGGTATGGTATGTATGGATAGGATTGTTTGACCTAAAAGGGTTAGTAATACAGACGAGTCTTATTTGATCCTAGGGGGATTAGTATGTCTAGCTAGGATTATTTGGACCAAAAGTGTTAATAATCAAACAAGGATTTGTTTTCCTTAGGTAGATCCATTTTTCTGGCTAGTCTTGTCTGGCCTAAAAGTGTTAGTAAGTCATACAAATTCTAGGTGGATCTATCAGAGTACCAATCAAGATGGTGCTTCATATTTCCTAAAGGCATAATGATGTTGTCCTGACACTTTGTGCTGATAAAAACACTTTGTACCTTTGATCATGATGTGGTTACAACACTATGTGTTGATGAAAACACTCTGTAATATTGATGATTATGATGATGGTGTTCCATCATTTCTATGTTGATGATGATGATGTTGTTCCAACATTTCTATGATGATGATGATCTTGCTCCAAAATTTATATGTTGATGATGATGATGGTGTATCATCATTCTATGTTGTTGATGATGATGTTTTCCTAACATATTGATGTGGATGATGTGGATGATAATCTAGAATTTACTTGTTGATGATGTCCTTTTTAGCACTAGCATGCTGATGATGTTGTTGTTGTTCTAGTATTCACAAACCAATGTTACAAATGATGATGATGCACTAGTATTCACATAGTGATGTTTTAGATGATGATAATGTTCCACCAATCACATATTTATGATGATCATGATGTCCCAGTATTCACATACTAATGATGATATTCTTGTATTTACACACTGATGACGATGATAATGTTCCACGATTATGATGTTTTGTGATGATGACATTCCATGATGATGGTGTTCTATGATGATGATGTTCCATGATGATGATGCTCTGTGATGATGATGTTCCATGATGATGATGCTATGCGATTATGTTCCATGATGATGATGCTCAGTGATGATGTTCCATGATGATGGTGCTTAGTGATGATGTTCCATGTTGATGATTCTTTTTTATGATGATGTTCCATGATGGTGATGTTCCATGGTGATGATGCTCCATGATGATGATGTTCCATGGTGATGATGCTCCATCATAATGTTCCATGTTGATATTGATGAGACTATCCCATGTTGATGTTGTCCTAGACGCATGATGTTGTTGTTGTTCAAAACTTCCTATGACATATATATTCATTAAATAGTTGTATAGTTGTTGTTTATGATGTAGAATACCGTCCTTGTTAGGAGGGAGTGTTGAAAGAAAGGTAACTTTGGAAGATATTCTATTGTACTTTTATTGTATTCCTCCTTTGGGGATGTTATACCTACATTCATATATGTACTTGTTTTAATTGGTCATGTAAAAGTTATAAAGTAAAACCTATATTGTAAGTCGAGGAAATAGTACCAATAAAAGTATTTTATAAATGTTATTTTGAGTCTTCCTGGCTAGGTCATCCCCAATTAGATAACCTAGCCTAGCTAGTTAAGTAATTGAGTCACCCACTTGTTGAGTATAAATAGGTGAGACACCTTTTTCATTTCTACACATTTCTCACTCAAGCATTGTGCAAGAGAGAGAGAGAGAGAGAGAGAGAGAGAGAGAGAGAGAGGAAATATACTTTGGACAGGGATATTCTATTCTTGTTCTTGGGATATTACACTATACTTGGTCGAATTCTATATCAAGGAAATTTTGTTAGGTTTTATCCCCCATGAGGGATTCCTAGGATAAACATTTGCATTCTTTTGTGTGGTGTGCTTATCTTTCTTTCAGTGATCCTTTGCTTATGGTTATGATTTTATTATGCTAAATGTTTTAATATCTTGTATAACCATCAAAATTACAACATAAATTAGTAAATGTACTACTAAATGGAGATAACTAATGACCCAATAAATGAGTAAATTCACTATGAAATGGTGACAATTAATGACCCTATAAACGAGTAAAAGTAGTACAAAATGGTGACAATTAATGACCAAATAAATGAGTAAATGTACTACAAAATGATGGAAATTAACAACCAAATAAATGATTAAATATATTACAAAATTATGAATCAAATCAATCAATTACGAACGAAGTGATATATGATTAAAATTTTAGTTCGAAAAAAAGAGACAGGAAATTTGTTACTAGTAGTCACCACCTCAAAAATAGTCATTTATGTTGACTGTCCAGCATCAAGAGTCATTCTCCAATACTTGTGTGGTATCAAGTCAAGAGATTGTGTTGTATCAATTCCTAAGTATCCTCATATGATTGAGGTAGTGATGTTATGTAAAGAAGAGCTTAATGTTCATCAATCAGCATGCATCAGTTAACTAAATAGATCCATGCAAAAGGTAATAATAGAAATTGTGCATGGATGGAACTAAGACTGAAGAACTAATTACACTTAATTTAGCATGTTAACTAAGTGATTAGTAGTCAGTTAAATATTGAGTTAATTTCACATTCAGTTCAATTAAGTTAACATTCAATTCAATTGAGTTGACATTCAATTCAAGTAAGTTAACATTTAGTTAAAGTTGGTTAACATTGAATTCAAGTACGTTAAAATTTAGTTCAAGTCAGTTAAAATTTAGTTCAAATAGTTAACATTCATTTTAAGTCGATTCACTTCCATTTCAAGTCAGTCAACATTTAGTTAAATCTAATTGAGGAAAGTAAGGGTCCTAATGTTTGCATGGAGGGAGTTCTAGTTAGATCCTCCTTCTGAATGAGCTATGTGGTGATCTTAGTGTGTTTATTAAGCCTACTATGCACTACCTTATGCATTCTAGGGTTTTTGGATTGTTATTAATATGATGGGCATATCACAAATTCAATACAGTTCCATACAATTTTTTTTGTAGGGTTACATCGAATCTCTCTTCTCTACTACAAGGGTGGCATCTCTTATTCAGAATTATGCTTATGTGTTGTAAACCATTCTCTGCAAATCTATATATAATACTCAAAGAATTTCTGGTTTTTTCATCCTCCATGTTTGGAGGGTTTTCCCAGGGTATATCTTGTCTCTAATCATTGATTGATTTATATCGTTGATTTGTGGAGCTTATTTATATGGCTTATTTATGGAGATGATTTATGTGGCTGTAAAATTTATGAGTTTCATATGTGATTGATTTACGAAATTCATAAGCATTGAAATTGTTTGATAAAAATTTTAAAGTTCAAGAATCTCTGATTTTCTCCAACATCAAGATGGTATCAAAGAATAGAGTGTGAAGGAGCTTAGTTTTGTGCAATAATCTAAGCATATGCTGAATTTGAAGAGTTGAGTAAAATATTGTAGCTATGAAATCAATCTTCATTTGACCAAAAGACCGACTTGAAGGAACATCAAACTTCAACACATGGAAATAGAGGGCGTTAAGCATTCTTGAGGAAAATGACCTAGATTCCTATATGACATCAATGATTGTGGAGCCTTCATCCAATGCAGGGTGAATCCAAGAGCAAATCTAAATGCACCATTACTGTCACTTTCCAAGATACGAATTTTATGGATCATTTCTGATCAATTGATGAAGAATAAGACAAAATCGTTCAAAACCCACTTCCAAAATGGGATGATTAAGCATAATTATTGAGTGGATTTCAAAAATTCACAATCATTTGAGAGATACAATCAAGTGTTTTAAGATTATGTTTTCAGAATTCATGTCATGGGCATCTTTCCAATCTGGACAAATTGGTTGAACAGCCTAAGGAATCATGGATTGAATATTATTCTTATTCAATGGATATTATGTGTAATGAGAGCCTTTTAGAGTTAAGAACTCATCTGAAGAAGAGGATGGAGCTCATCGAATGATTTTTTCTTGAAGAAGAGAATCCACTCCAAGTTACAAGCAATCTCATTTCTCCATGAAAAGATTCACCACCTCTTGCATCAACTCAAATTTGGAAGGAGATCAATACCCGGGACTTCAATAATATCCACAAGGAAGCAGAGATCAAGAGAGAGTACACAAAATAATAAAATATAAGTACTTTTATTTTGTTTAGTATATGCTATTTAGATCTATATGTCTTGGAATGTGTTTCATTACAGTCATATAGAGATCCATATTCCTGTGGTTAGGAATTGTGTTATGATAAAAACATATTGAGTATATATGTGAATTGTCTTTCTTTTATTGGAAAATACCAAAACTCATGAAGTATACATGTATGATTGTTTGATAATCATATTCTTTTATAAAATCATATTTAAAGGTTTTTTGAATATATTCTTTGGATTATGGATGATGTTATAGTATAGCATGATTAAAATCATATGTTACAATCCTTCTATTTATTGGTAAATAATAAAACTCGTGTTATGTTTAAATAAATAAAAGTATAGGGTTGCATGATTGTTTATGAGATATGAATATAAATAATGCATGATTGTTTCATGATATATGAATATAATGCATAATTTATTTATGAAATATTAATGGGGTTATGCCAAAACATTGATTTAGTCTGTGTACATAATTGTGTGAACCATTACCAATATGTTGAAGTTTTTCATGTGATTACATTTCTTGTTTATGTAGTGCGATTAATCATTTGAATATTTTTTTTTATAGGGAAAAACATATTCCCTAAACTACAAGAAGAAAATGACATGGATTCATTCAGATGTTTGATCCTGAGAAAGAGTAGATCAGGAGATTCCTATGTTTCTTAGGAACAAGTAAAATTAGAATCCCTAGAAATATTGTGAGAAAAGTAAAAACTCATGAAGGTAATTAATTTATCCGATTTATAATCATATATATGTTAGACATAGAGTATGAGTCTCTATGATGGTGGACTCAAATTACGATTCTCACATCCTAGATGTTGAGAGGGAGAAGCTAGATTTGATAGCTCCTGAAAAAACCAGTGGAAATGGTTAAATTAACCTCCTACTATGTAGAAAGCATGTATGGTACTCATATTTAGAAGGAATATATATGTAATAATCTCACATGATTCTTAAAGTTTAGATATGTGACACTCATAGGATAATATTTTTCTTCTCTTGAGGAAAAATTTTCAGTAGAGTTATTGAAAGGATTTAAGAACAATGGATTGTAAATCCATGACCACACACATAAATATAAATATATTTCTTGCTCAGATTTGTAGGATATCATAGACCTTAGATATATATATACATGTTCAAAGATAAATTATATTCTTTACAGTAAGTGCATAGACATGTACAATAAAGCATGTCTTTTGTTACTTACTTTGTACAAGTGTATGTGGATTTAGACATGTCTCAGTCGGCGAAAGTAAGTTTCATGGATATATGGATTGTGACTAGTACAGTGATTGAGAAAGATCAAATCAAATATGTTTCTAAGATAGATCATATTATAAAGCAGTAATAATTTACAAAGTTCCTAGTTAGTTATATCCAAGACATGGTGCATAAAGGAGTTGTGTAACTCTTGTACATATACATGGATGAGCATAATTTCTAGCATATTTACTAAGCCTCTATCCAGAATAAGCTTTTTATAGTATAAAAGACTCCTCTAGTTGAATAGGGATTAATTATTTATCTTCATAGGAAGCGGTAGTTAAAAGTCCCCAAACTAGCTAGCCATGGTAAATGACTTAGGAAACCAAGGGTTGTGATACCTTGTGGAGAGAATCCTCATGAGAAGAGATATGGTGAAAGTCTTTGATACTATTGGATACTCAATAAGAGTTATATTCTAGACTTTCATAGAACAAGTAAACCTATTATAGAGGTTAAATAGCCTTATAGTTGGCTATGTGGGATAATGTGATATGAATTCACTATAAAAGTGATCAGTCCTTGATCCTGTTCGTGCCCAGGTGCACGTTGGGGACAACAGCTGACTGAATGATTCGAGCACTGTTATGGCATAAACATAGAAAAATAACATGTAAAGAAGGAAATATACTATATATATAGAGTTTATGCACACAAACAATATGCAGGAATTCAAACCAATTTTTATAATACTTCTTCTCCATGAAGCTTGGGTTGATTGTTATAATAATGTATGTGTTTATATAGAATGTTGAGATGCTTGGGTGACTACCCGTTATGTTTAGTTACAAAATAAGTTATAACGGTTTGGAAATTCAATTGTCGCAGACGACTAGAAGACAAATATATTTTGTCAATGTTCGCTAGTTGTCGACACGACATGGCATGCAAATATGTTGTATGTCGAGCATGAAACCTGTCGAGGTTTGTCTAGGTCAATTGTGTAGAAGTTCAAACTTGTCGAAGCTGATTTTAAACGTTTCGAAGTAGTCAAAGTAGTCGAAGTGCTAAATTTTGTTGAAGTTTGACAACATCCCAATTGTTGGTTGGATCATTCCTCCTGCCTTAAGAAACAATGGTCTCCATTGTGTATTCATTTAGGTGAGGAAACTTGTTGGATACTTCAGTAGTAGAGTACCATTTTCCTTGTGTGGGGAGTTGTCCATATTTAGCCACTTGAAATAAGGGAATGGATTTTTCCCTTGTATGGTGTATGCATCATCCCATGATGGTGTTGCAAAGGAGTGCCTCATGAACATATGCATGGATGTCTTCAATTTTTATTGTCTGCAAGTCATTCTGTTCCAAGAATGGTGCATGGTATGGTTGAAGTAGATCTACATTAAATACTGGATGTAGGTGAATGCATGAAGAAATGTAGAGATAAAGAAAAATCCAATATGTTTAAGGATACTGTATGGACCATATCGCATAGGTTTCAACTTTCTGTATTGACCAGTGAAGAGTTCCTTCTTTAGATGTAACCAGACCTAATCCTCAATTTGGAATGGATGAGGAATACGATTCTTGTAGTGTCACGCCTTGGATTTTGCATTAAATCATTGCAACATTTCCTGTGCTTGCTTATGGATGTTGTAGATTTTATCTATGAACTTCAATGCTTTCTTAACTTCTCTTCCTTCGATGTTGATGTCATTCGAATACGTCAAGGAACTGATCAAGTTGAGGGGATCTGAGGGTTGAAATACATAGAAAATATCAAATGGAATATTTCTCGTAGAACTATGTTGAGTGCAGTTGTAGTTGTGTTGTATGTATTGAAGGTAGTCATCCCATGTTCACCGATTCTTGTGGTTGTTCATGAGAAGCAGTTGTACTACCAAGTGATTTACAACTTCCGTATGTCTATCTATCAAGGGATGGAAGGTTGTTGACAAAGAGAGTATTGTGTCAAGATGTTTCCAGAGAGTTTTCCAAAAGGTGCTAACAAATATAGCATCTATGTCATAAATAATGGTTGTTGGGAGGGAATAATGTTTCCACACATGTTCGAAGAAGAGTTGAGAAGTCTACTGTGATTTCATAGTCTTCATGCATGGTATAAGTATAAACATCTTGGAAAATATGTCACCCACAACTAAGATCGCGTAATCTTGATTTTCGGTAGTAGGATATCCCGTCAAGTAGTCCATAGAAATAGATTCCCATGGTCGACTAAGAACTGGTAGGGGTGTGTAAGGTCCTTGTCATTGTTCCGGTGGTTTATAAATGAAACAAACCATGCACTATATAATGTACTTGTTGATGTCCAATTTAAGTGAAGGCCGGTAAAAATACTTTTGGAGGATAACAAGTGTTTTTGCGATCCCAAAATGTCCTGCAATATTGTTGTAGTGTGTAGCCCAAATGAGATTCTATCGATTCTCACCGGTCAGTACACAAAGTTGTCTAAGCTTGTATAGCAAGATTTCCTTTAGGAAGTAGTCGATATTAGAAAATGACACAATTGTTGATGAAGGGTCATAAAAGGTCGTCCATATATCTCATGAACGTTGCAGGTGCATTGGTTAAGCTGAAGGGCATGAATAACCATTCTAACAATCCTTCCTTGGTCTTGAAATTCGTTTTCCATACATCAATGGACACGATCTGAATTTGGTGGTATCTCGACTTGAGGACGAGCTTTGTAAAGAACTTAGAACCTTTCAAACCATCGATAAGTTTGTGTATCCTTGAAAGAGGGTATATGTTCTTTACTAAAAAAAAAATTGAGAGCCCAATATTTGATGCACATGTGCCAAGTCCCATATTTATTTGGAACTGGGATGAATATACTTCCACGGGGAGAGGAGTTGTGGCAGATGTGAACTTTGTTGAACAAATCCTGGAATTTCCTATGAATATCTTCATTCTCGAGGATGGATATTTTGTAAACATATGTGTTAGGTAATGAAGAACCAGGAACAAGTTCAATGGAGTGTTTTACCTAACAATGCAGAGGTACTTCATTCGGCTCTTGAAATATGTTCTGGTATTCCTAAAGAATGTTGTCTATTTGTTGTTATTGTCGGGAGCTGTGTTGGTCGATGAGTTGAACTGTTGCTGCAGTATTCCTGGAATGATGAGGCTTTATCAAAATTGATGAGAACTCCTGAGCCTGATTGATAAGATTATTTGTTTGTTTGGCAGTTATCATACTAACCGTTGATGTGGGTTGTCTCTTTGGTATGTCATAGCATTGATTCTAATTTTTTACAATCAACTTCTGAGGTTGTGACTGGTATGTACCATGTCAATCCCATAGGTAAATTTTCCCAAACAAGGTGTCAGCTAAAAAAAGTGGTACCAAGTCATAGAGTACTTCATAATCAAAATTCTTAACAAAGTAGATGATTCTGCATTGGCATGTGATTCTTAGTTCATGTCCGTCCTTCATCCAACCAATATTGTAAGGTTGAGGATGTGGAATGGTGACAAGACCTAATTTCTTCACAAGATATTCAGAAACAAATTTCTTCTGGCTACCATTATCCACATTGAGATGTAATGTATTTTTCTGAACCCATATCCAAGTATGCAATAAGTGATCTTGTTCCTCTTTATTGACGATAGTCGAGGATATTGAAGTGGTCGAAGTTGAGGCCAAGAGGATTGATGCATTTAGATCAGATTCTACCAAGATTTTGTCGGACAAGTTGGATATCGACAATTTTCCCAATAATGTCTTACGATATTTGCATTCTGACTTATCATTCCATGCTAAATTGTGATAATCACACCATTTCCTGGTAGGATCTTGTTTGTTGTGGTCCTTTTTATCTTTATGAAAGTTCTTATTGTGATGATCAGGATTTTGCAGAGTTGATTAAGGAGGGTGCTTAAACTTGTCGGAGTCGTATGGTGACTTCTTGTCAGATGTTCGACCTATTTTATTGTTCGCAAAACATTCTTTTCCTTTGTTTAGCTTCAAGCTTGTTGGAATAATGAAATGCATCCACAAGCATATTGATAGTTATAAACTATGTCTCTTGCTGAATGTATGGAGATAAACCATTGACATACTTCAAGACGAGCAATTTCTCTTCTTCTTCTACACGAAGTCTAGCAATGGTTCGATAGAAATCACTAGTGTAACTCTTCACGGACTGGTCTTTCCATTTCCTTAGTTGTTGACACTTCTTATACTGTTGCTCAATATATTTCAGTGGGTAGAAATCCTTTCCTATGTATTTGACAAATTTTACCCACGTGTCTATGGGGTTTCCTTCTTTCTCCATCTTTGTCGATAAATTTTCCCACCAGCAATGTATGAAGGTTGACATGTTCAAGGATGCAATGGTGATCTTTTCCACTTCAACGAGTTGATTCATGGAGCAGTATGATTCTAGTTGTTGTACCCAATTATCGACAAGTTCCTCTTCGATCTTGCCTTCAATATTTGGTATGTTTAGATTCATTTTCACTTTGTAAGGGATAATTTTATATGAGTGAGGTTGCATCGAGGGTTTCCCAGATCTCAAAGAAAATTGCATCAGAATCTCACTAAACTGGGTGAACATTTCGATCCTCTAGTGAGCCAATGATTTTTCTATTAGTTGCTCTGTCTTGTCAGTTGCATGTCTACTATCTTCTTCTTTGACCGTATTTTCTGAATTTTAAGGAAGTGTCTACTTATGTTGCTGAGTTTTTTAGTGTGTTTGAACATGCATAATTTAAATAACTTGGAGGGAAGTGTTGATGTAACTTAGGATCTGAACAGAATAAATATCTGATACCAATGATCTAGGTCGTTCCCAGGTGCATGTTGGGGACAACATTTGACTGAACGATTCAATAATTGTTATGTTGGAAGAATAGAAAAATAACAAGTAAAGAAGGACATACACTATATCAAGAGAAAGTATGCGCACAGACAATATGCAAGAATTCGAACCAATTTCTATATTACTTCTTCTCCATGAAGGTTAGGTTGATTGTTGCAATAATATACATGTTTATATAGAATGTTGAGACACTTGGGTGACTACCTATTACATTTAGTTACAAAATAAGTTATAATAGTTCATAATTTCAACCGTCACAGATGACTGGAAGACAAAACTCTTCTGTCGATGTTCGACAGATGTCGACACAACAAGAAATGCCAAGACATTGTATGTCAAGAGTGAAACTTGTCGAGGCTTATCGAGATTGATTGTGTTGAGGTCTGAACTTGTTGAAGCTGATGTTGAAATTTTTGAAAAAGTCAAATTAGTTGAAGTGATATGCTTTGTTGAAGTTTTACAACATGCCAACTGCTGGTTGGATCATTCCTCGAAGAAAATCACCGAGAATGGAAAGCGGTATAGAGAGAAACTTCCTATGGATTGGGCTATACCACAATAGACTGAATGAAACCAAAAATCAATCCATTCCAATATTCAAGAGAAATAAATGCATATAACACTAAGGGATATGAATCATACCTTATTCCAAACGGTTGATGTAGATCCCCATTGAGCTTTTCCAACATGCTTATATTCACAATTCTCTCTCAACAAGAACAAACAAGAAAAGCATGATAAATATGAAAGTGTTAGAGTTACTCTAGAATATATAAACCATCATGTATAAGTAATTAAATACATCCATGGATACAATATTAATATTTATGCACATGTATTGGACAAGAAACATATATTTCTATTAATAAAATAGAGATACAATAGTGACAAAATCTGTCGGCACTTTTGTGAACCGGAGAAACCGATTCCTCCACTTGGGCCTCCACCACTTAAATCCTCCATATCACAACGGAAAGCTTACAAAGCAAAGGCAAGCTTGGGAATAGCAGCACTATGTGCTTCAAAGGGATAAAGGGATGCATAAGCAAGAATAAACAAGTGAGGAAACAATGAACTATGGTTTCCTTGCTCTCCATGTTCTCTTCCTCAATGAATCCAAGAGGCTCAATATATACAACTTCAAATAGGAAATGGAGGGCCAATTCCAAGTGTTCTCAAAGCATATGGAAGGCCAAGAGCCAAGTTATTCATGACTCCATGAGAAAAACTCCAATTTTTTTTGTATTTATGCACATTTCTTTATGTACTTGGGACAAGATGCAATCGAAACGACATGTTAATACAAAATCAGCAAAAAAATGGCATGATAAATTTATTAAAAAAAATCAGTTTAACATTGGGGATTCATCATAACTATTTGATTCAAGGTACAAATATTTCAAAGGAAAATTAACTACTCATTGGATGGGTCCATATGAGGTAGTTACAACCTTCGACAATGGGTCAGTATAAAATTAAGAAAATTGATGATTCACAAACTTCCTTTGTCGTAAATAGACATAGACTTAGAATTCACCATCAACCAATATCTAGACAAGATGTTGTGCAGAATGTCGTACAACAAAAGGAGATGGAGATGGTTGACGAGGAAGTCATTCCTCCTCCTCCTGATTCTTAAATTATTTTGTGTTGTTTTTATGTAAATATGTAAATATATATTTGTTTCTTCAAATAAATAAAATTCATTTCTAACAACCTGACTGCATTTATACGAGGAATTTATTTTTATAATAATCTTATGGAATTTTGTCAAATAAAATAGGAATACCTTTTTTCCTTTGTCTAAATTTTGATAAATTTTATATGACTTTTTCTAGATACATATGTTTTTCGTTGAGAATAAATTTGAATTATCTAACAACTAGTTTTATAGTTCGATTATAAGAACCTTGTCTCTATAATCACCTCATGAAATGTTGCCTAAAAAGGGAAGTTCTCTAAGAACTCATAATACATCCTAACTTTTTTTTCTTTAAAGCTGAAATTTATAATGAAATTAAAGTGTTCTCTATATCATTCCTACCCACTTTATTCGATGATTCCTTATGATTTTATGCTATTTTATTCAAATATGCACATTTTTTATTTATCATTAAAACAGTTTCTTAAGACCTACTCTAATCATCATGTTTTCAAATTTTCTATCTTACACCTATGGACTACTAGTCATCCCAGTCTAATTACAATACTTGCCTCTTGAGCATTTTTTGGAGGTAACCGAAGAGTAAGTGGACTTTATACTTGTGGAGAACATTACTGATCTTTTATTAAGAAGATATGTTGAGGTCAAAGAACAGCTGTAAGATATTCTCTTTTGACATGATCTATAATTTAGGCTATTATATATAAAAGAGAAAAAAAACACAAAACATAAAGTTACTCTTAAGGTTCACTCTAAAAATTTGGATTATGTGTTTAGCAGGCTTAAGACACTCATAGTACCAACCGGCTTCCATATATTAAAAAATTTATATGAAGCAAACCCGTCGGAGTACTGAACAAGATTGCTGGAAGCAAGTCCATGCTAAGTAACATATTTAAACAAGGAATCCTGGTAAATGAAAGTAAACTCGTTAGGGTATTGAACATGCTCGTTGGCAGTGGGGCTATGCTTACATGGTACCAAGATAAACCCGTCGGGGTACTGAACAGTCCTGTTGGCAAAGGGGAAATATTTGGTAAAAGAGATCCGGTTAATGCATTACTATACACATGACTCATGTAAAAAAAAATGATTATATCAAATACATATTTAGGCCAATTATTTATACTGTCATTAGATAATGGTTGTAAGTTGGGCTTGGACCCTATCATCTAATTCAAATAATACCTAGGATATGATTATTCTAGAAATGGGCCCCATAACTATGGAAATTTCACAAACCCCTGGGTGAAATTTATTTATATTCTTCAGATAGCAAGAGATCTTTAAAATGAGTCCATGATGACTGGTTTTCCTATGGTATTTTTCCCATCAGTTCTACTATCATTATTGACATGGTATTTCTAATCACTGTTGTTTTTGTACATATCTGAATCATCTCCATTTACTAGTAGTATTTCGTTTTCTTATGAAAATGATCACAACATTTTAGAATTATTTGTTAAACTACTTGGGAAATTAATCAGTTTTTCTTTGATGGCTTGAGGACATGTCATATTTTTTGTTTGGGGGAAGGTTAGAACTATTTTTACTTTTTGATTATTTATAAAAAGATTCGATTATATTTTACAAAGCTATAGGTGTTTTCAGGATAATGCAAGTAGCGGAGGATTATTTTAATTCGTGATGGATAATGCAACTAAGGTTCAATAAAGCTGGTTTACATAATCATATTATGTGCTGGAAACCCAAAAAATTTACTACATAACTAGCAGCAGTCAGATGTACCAAAGTGCATTCTGTATAGAGGGTTCATATGGAAGATTATAGGAAGGGTATAATTTCGGTCCGAATGGAATGCCAAATGATAATCTGAATGAAACTATAACATTATAGCAGCATTATTAAATATGTCAAGGTGTTAATTTCTTTTTGTTTTAATTATGAGAAAATAAATTAGTTAACTGAACTGTACCCATAATTATTAGGTCTCATTCATATGCTTATAAAAGCATTATGATTCATTAGGAATCACCTCGACCTCATCCAACGTATCATTTAAATCTATATTGATATGATTTCAGGATATTTTTATTATCATTACCCTTACCCTCTTATCAAATCACATGTGGAAATTGTCAAGTGTTTTATCATTCCATTAATTAAGGTCATTATGGTTTTAAATGCATTCTATAAATTCTACAATGAAAAAATCATTCAACCTGTCCAAAGTTTACTTTGGACATGGTTGAATATATTAGAACCATTTGAATTCACTAACACATGCAACTTTATGATGACACACGATTCAATATCTTTGCATGATCGCCCGAACTTTCTAAATCTTTGCTCACGATCATTCAACCGTCCGAACAGATCACATTTTAAACTAACACCTGCATGAATTTCATTTCATTCTACCTGCCCTCATCTTTCATGAGTCTTTCAAGTCGGGTCTCTTGCGATCTCTTGCACCCCCATTTATCCATTTGCATTCCTCATCCTTTGCTTAACAATGTCGATCTGCTATGATCCTGGAAGTTATCAAGATTTTCTTCATCTCCTTGAGTTTAAAATATGCCATGAAGTGTTTCTTTGTGTAGGTTGGGGTTCATTCCTCCATCTTCTTGATGGCCATGATGATGAGAGCTCACAGCT
Source organism: Pseudotsuga menziesii (assembly GCA_001517045.1). Taxonomy (NCBI): domain Eukaryota; kingdom Viridiplantae; phylum Streptophyta; class Pinopsida; order Pinales; family Pinaceae; genus Pseudotsuga; species Pseudotsuga menziesii. The sequence continues at coordinate 598,371 of LPNX010694164.1, forward strand.
GTTCTCTAAAGGATTCGATGGAAAAAAAACTAAGGTTGTCCCTCTCATATTTCCTGTGACTAAGGAGTCTATTGCGTTGGCTAAAGAGCTTCCCAGGGAACATGCCCGTTGGTACAAGCACCTCTTTCTTCCATGGACAACTAACGAATTCTCTCTCAGGGCCGAATACCAACACGTTGCAGGCACAAAAGGGTTCCACATTGAGTGGATTAAGCCCGAATATCTTGAGCCCTTGACTGTCATCATCCGTTTGATCACCTGTGAATGTAAGTACACCATTTTTAAAGCTTGTCACCTTATATTATTGTAAAATTTTGTTAATAATCAAGCCCTAAATTTCTCATTTTATTTTCTGAAGAGCCTAGATAAAATGTCGAGCCAGGTTAGGAAAAATACCATTAATCCATCTGGTATCCTATATCACCAATGTATTATTAAAATTTTAATCAGTCATCAGTTGAAGGTAAAGAGGGAAACTTGGGATATATTTTTATTTGAAGTACTAAACCCTCATTTGGTCAATAAACCCCTTACCAAAACCCTTGACTCTCGAAATCATCCTCGGAATAATCGTAACTGTGAACCCAGTCAAACCCCTTCGAAATAAAAGAAAATCCTCAAAATGGTGCATATTGACGAAGATACGCCAAAAGTGAGTCCACCTTCCCATTCAGCTACCTCTGTCAACCTTGTGACCACTGAATTTCTACCGTTTCCACAAGTTCAAACCAAGAATAAGAAGGTGAAGTTCATTCAAATCACCATTTAGCCTAACCTTCATTCTGATCATCTAGATAGTATGGTCGAAGTCGATGAACCCATTTCTGACTAGACCCTATTTACATTGGCCAGTGTCTCAGCCAAATCACTCAAGGATTCTACTCTTGAGATTGCTTCTCCATTTGCTCAAGGCATGGGTCCTGAAGATCAAATCCCCTCTATTGACCTTGAGACACCATCCATAGAATTGAGTCCTCCTCAAGATTCCAAATGCCTCACAGAGCCATTTACTCTGAATCAGCAGACAATAGATCAACTGACTCAAGATTTATCATAGTCGCAAGTCAAAATAAGAGATATGTTGAGATAATTGCTGATATTCATCAAGAGAACAAGGCGTTACGGATACAAGTCAAGGCTTTTGAGGACCTTAACAAGGCCATAACCTCTTTGTGTGACACTCGTCAAGAGAGGCACAAATTTCTAAAGATACACGCCAAGAAGTTGAAATTAAAATATGTCATTTCCTCTTATCAGTCGAAGGCATCCACTAACGCAGCTCAACCTTCTTCCTAACTTCCTTTTTGTTTTGCTCAGTGGGACCTGGCATCTCTCCAGTATGGGGGAGTGTTGATCCCAATTTTGTCATTATTATTGGCTATTAATTTTCTCTTTTGGCATCACTTTTGTCACCTTTTGGTATACTTCTTATCATTCAACTTATCAATTAACCCCATATACAAAGTATTTGAATTTTATGCAAGTCTTGGTTTATTTTCGTTTTTCCATGATTTTATTAGCAATTATGTGATATTTCTAAACATGCCTGATAGATAGAGTTGTTTTTCAGAATATGGTTTCCAAACAAGCCTCCATGTGGACATGCATTCATGCCAAACACACACATTTGCATCCATCTCATCATACAGCCCTCCGATCAACCCCCACCCACCCCATTAGTTGGAATATTCTCAAGCATTTAAAGCAAAGAACAGTTTTTTTGATCTGTTAACCACACGTCCTACTGGAATGAGATTATTTGCTCTAGAATACTTGGTATCCTATCCTTTCAACTCGATTCCATGCTCTATTCCCATGTCAATGAAGATCCATACACCTGCAGCTTACATGAAGAGAACTGATGCGCAAAGGATTAGGAAGACGGTTGTGCGCTGTCACAAATCGTTACACAATTGTTTGTTTAGTAGTTAAGGTTTTCTATTTGTGTACTGCTTGACCACTGAAAGGGTCGGCTTTCTTGTCCATGTAAAACTATATAAATTCATGCCCAGACACGATTCAAGTTAGTTCGTCATCATTAGCAAGGAAATTATGTAAACTCTGTCCTGGATTCAATACAAGTTCTATTTTCAGATGTGAATATATGTATTTTTTTTCATGAGTGGTTGATTTATCTAAGCACAACCCCTGGTTGCTAAGAAGGGCCCCTCAACAACCATAGGTATCCATTTGTGATTTCGTTATTCTTTTTGCATATAAGTAAGTTGTATTTAAAGTTTCTGTAGGTAGTTTAATATCCTGTAAATTGATGTTGTTTATTTCCTTGTCTTCTATAACATTTGTTTATTGTGGTTAATACAATTTACACTATGTTGTTAACATAGTTCCATTTCCAAAATTAAAAGTGACCGGTCGTGCATAGTCATTCCCAATTTTCTTTTCAGCTTGTTTCGTAGTTTTATATTTGCAAGCAGATAGAGTTTAGTTAGTTTAATATATTAGGCTTAGTTTGTAGTTAGATTCAATTATGTCGATTCCTGTTTAATTGTAGATTAACTTCAATTTTCGTCCATGTGTCTCATTAAACAATAGGAAATAATCTCTCTTTTAACTATAGATTAGAACAAGCTATTCTTCTGTTGTTTCAATTGTTAAATAATCTTAGTTACTGTCTTCTATACATTACAACCTCATATGCATAAATCAATTGATGTTAGGGTCATTTAGGTTATCTATTTCATAATTTACACTATTTTTCTCTATCCAGACTGTCTGTCTATACTGCCATCCAGACCTTCATTCAGACTTTAATATTCTTCGTTTTGTTTTATGTTTATTTCAAGTTTAGTTTTCCTGGTTTTCAAAATGTATTACCTTCTATAAGTGAATAGTAGTTATTTATATATAATTAGGACCTTATTTCAAACCACATAAAGTATCCATTAATTTTCATAAATACTCTTATCTTTCGTTCCTTTTATCTTAGTTTGTTTTTTAATTGTGTTTCTTTTGTCTCTGATTTCCTCATTCATTACTTCTATAGAACTTGTCAATTGCGTCCCTATTTTAGTTTACTTCATTCTTATTTAGATTGAATTAGAATTAAATTTTCTAATTCTATTGTCTAAAAGGCACGTCAGTTATTTATAGTCTAATCATCATCTCTAGCATAATATTTTTCCTCCTTACTTCATAGTGACTGAAGATGTTCATAGAATAGGGTTTGATCTAGAAAATAATATATCTTTATTAGGCTTTCCACTTGCTTTTAAATTATAAATACTTTCAAGTAAACATCTTTATTAAGTTTTCTACTTGCTTATAAATTATATTTTATTCCCTCACATTTGTTTCATACGAGAGTAGTATACTTCAAAGTAATCGTTAAAATAGTCTTGTTTCTTGATTAATAGATTAGTTGGTGATAGCATTTTCTTATGGATAGAACATAAATCACAATGTTTACTATTACTTGTAACTTGACACTCCTTAGTTTACATATCTTTGTATAAGTTAAATTAGACCTAATTCTTTTCAATTTCTTTGTTTGTTTTGAAAGCCATTTTGATACACCTCCTTCTCCAGTTTCAGTCACAATGAATGCATATCCTCATAATCCTCAAGGAGAATGGAACTAGATAATTTAGTTTATTAATTTATATTTGTAAATTGCATGTATAGTTTAGTTATTAGGATTTCTTAGGTATATTAAGTATTTGTAATATTGCCTCAGATAATATAATCTCTTGTTTTCATATAGTTAGAGTTCTGAAATTGTTTATAGCCTTTCTAATTCCCATATTAAGAAGATGAATAATTAATTAATAGGTTTCACTATAAAGAGTAGTTTATTTTCTTAGAATAGTATTGTTTATATTTATATATTTTTTGTTATTATTTATAGAGTAGAGTAGTATAGATTGATACTGCTCTAATTTAGTGGTCTTGTCCCAGTCTAATTACCTTAGTAGTTGAATTTGTGGAGTTTGACTTAGTTTTCATTTTGAAAGATATTTCGATCTTTTCTTTGTTAAAATATTTCCATGACACCTTAGGTACCCTTCTAGCTTAGCATATATTTTGTGTCAACTATAAGTTTACAAAACTCGGTCGATAATTAAATATTCGTTGAATTAATTAAGACAATAAAAACACTCAACAATGATTATGGTCATGATCACAATGACAATGAACATGATGATGATGCTTATGATGACGATGATGTTGTTGGTGTCGATGACAATGATTATATTGAGGATGATGATGATGATGATGTTTATGATGATTGTGATGATGAATAGTGATGACATCAACGATGATGATGACGATGACAACAATGACAATGGTGTTCTGTGTGATGATGATGACGATGGTTATGATGATGATGATCCTAATCATGATTCCAATGATGAATAAGATGAAGACAAAGAGGAAGGAGGAAGAGTGAATCAAGGACATATACATGAATCTATGACTTTTAAGACCCAAGTCGTATGTCAAATATCTTTCCTCCCTCCCGTGTCAAATATCTAACGAACCATAATTTTATCAAAGTGTATAAACCTTGTTGAATATTATAAATGATCAAATTTATAACAATATGCCCCTATATATCACCTAATTTATTTTTTCATCCTCCCCTACTTTGATTTTGCACTAGGTTCCATTCTAAGCATCAATGAGTTTGCACTAGGTTCCATCCATAAATGCAAGGAAGTACTTCAGACTTTATTTACAAGATTGAACTTAAAGAAAAAATAAAAGTACAAACTGTATTTGGTAGCCAAAGGTTATGAACCAAAATAGAGAATTGATTATGAGGAGACCTTTTCACCAATGAAAAATATGAGAACCACTGAGGCCATGTTAGCATTGACAACCAGTGAATCATTGAATAAATGTGAAAATGGATTTTTTGAAATGGTGGATTGATGAGGAAGTATTATTCTCTAACATATTGGAGAATCTTTGGAACCTTTACTTTCTTATAGAATCTATATTGTTCGATTCTTATATAGTACATTGTACTTAAGGAATTACCTTGTTGTCAAATATTACAAGATTTATGGTAAGCCAAATGCCCCCAAAAATGATAAAAGGAAATTCCCTATAAAAAAAATTGGAAGATTTGTCGCACCAAATTTTGAGCTGATATTCAATAGTATCTCCAAACCAAGCATCCCTTAACCTTATGAAACCCTCTATTTCCTTCTATACATGTTTAAAACAACTATAGAAAATTATTAAGTGGTAATTTGTTTCATCACTTTCCATGCATATAATACACCAACCAAGACCTTTGAACTTCATGCTCGTAAGTTACAAAGTTAATAATTTATTGTTTAAAAGAAACACATAAAAATGTGAATTTTAGTAGGGAATTTGAAATGGAAAACTTTTAAGACTTAGTAAGAAATTCAAATTTTGTTTATAAATACTATCATTGGTGTATGCCATTTATTATTCAAAGTTGCAATTTACATCTAATCATGTATTTAAATACTATTTACATATATTTTACATCACATTTTTCAGATTATACTCATAAATGATGTCGCTTAAGGGACACCTTATCGATGAGTATGTTATGCCATCAACGTTAAATAAATGGTGATGGCATAACATACTCATCAGTAGGGAATCACTTAAGATACCTCATGTAGGAGTATAATTAAAACAATTTTCTAGTTCTCTTGGTACCATTAAACTAAATTAGGACCTCAATCTAGTTCTTCCTTTATGATATAGCAATATTTCACCCTTTACCTTGGTATATGGGAAAGGGTCCATAGTTTCCATGCATATTGAATTTTATTTTCTCTAACTCTTATTTGAGTATTTATGCTTAGGTTGGGACCAACCTGAATTTGATAAACATCAAACATAAAAACAATAATAAATAAATAAAATAAAACAATAATAAACATAAAGCATAGAAAAAGAATAAAATAAAAAACATTTCAAAATATAACACCCACCTCCTTCCCACCTATCATGAAGACTACACATTTCACTGAAAAGGTCGTGGTGAGAAGGTTGGATAGGTCATTAAAGAGGTCATGGATCTCATTGAGGAGACCTGAGAGGAGGTCAAAGAGGTCATTGAAGAGGTTGTGGAGCTCATTGAGGAGGTATGAGAGGTCAATGAAGAGGTCATAGAGCTCATTAAGGAAGCGAAAGAGGTCATTGAAAAGGTCATAGATCTCATCGAGTAGGTTGCAGAGAAGCCGAAGGTCACTGAGAATATCCACGAGAGACGCAATGCCTCCAAAATCAGTCAGTAACCTACCATTTGACCTGGCCAAATTACTCTATTAAATTTATCAATATTGTGGATGTGATTTGGTTTTAGGGTAGGGATTAGGAAAAATATTGAAATCTTAACATGGCCCTAATTAACAACATATACTATGTGCTTAAACACAACATGGTAAGGATTCCACAACAATATTAGAGAGGGAAAATCTGTTAGACATGTGGAAAAATTAGCATTTTACCTCATTGCCATTTTGTTTTCTTTAATTGATTTGAATTCTCCTTATTTGAAGATGGATTGATGAGTTAAGTACATACTTCCAAGAACATATACCCATGTTTTTCTTCAATTGATTGGAATGCATGGTAGGTAGGATTCCCAAGGATCAAAATTGAGGCCATCATGGTCCTTTAAAGGGATCCCAGCACGTCCTAGAAGTGTGGTTAAAAAAATGTTTATTTTTGGGTTTGACATTGATTAAAAAATGCATAATTCAAATTAAAAATTCATTAAAAGGGTTGTCCTACAAACTACCCATCAAAAATTAATTTGGTTTTGAGTGCTAGGTAGAAACGTATTGAGGCATATAACAATATTTATCATCCTCGGCCTGAAGTATTGTGGTCGTGGGAAGTGACCAAACATAAACTCTACAAATGTCAGTCCAAACGAATAGCATCACGCTAGTGAGGGGGAATCCATTTCAAAATTTATGGCCCATGTGTCCCATGATTAGGACCTGTCTATTAAAGATGATTTTGTAAAGTAAAGGGAGCCAAAATCAGAATGAATTTTTTTCTTCTGAATCGACATAACTATTTCTAATGGATGGTAGTGTTGATGTCGGCATTTGACCTATGTTAGTATTGAGTAAATCTAATGGGGTTGGACCGATGACCAGGGACAGTATTCATTGATGTGCACTACTTTTAAATATCACCATTCTCCACATTAATTGCCTCCATAAATTATAATCCCAATTTTCTCCATCCTCCTCGACGGTATGACTCCCTCATTAAATTATGTTTCTTCTGTAATTCTGGATGGTTTAGGAATTATCATAGCATAGATGAATCACCAATTTTACTTATTGAAATGGGAATAGGTTATACTAGGATCAAATTTAGATCAATATCTAGATTCTAGATGCATCATCCCCAGGAATATATCGCATCATTTCCTTGAGCTCAAAATCCATATATCATTGCTTCCATCCATGCGATTTATAGTACTAGCTTGTTCCAACTTCTTGCACAGGATACATGTTACAATTGGAGGTATATGATAATGCGTCTTTAATTTTTTACAATCCTATGGAGAACATGGAGAAATTGAAGCATCCCAACCTACATCTTCAACTTCAGTCCCATAAACAAATCCAAATCAAGTATCCTATCCTAGTGCGAGTAGCAGTATACCTTTGGCACTAATTGAATAATGTGGTTTTCCTGCCATAGGACCGAAAGCTAGATTATTTTGTAGTAGTTAGAGTATATCCCATGAAATACCAAATAGGATATATAGATAGAGATCAATTGGTTGAAGTATATAATAGATGGTAGCCATGGCCTTCTTTCTCTATCTGATGCATGAGCTTGCAGAGTTGTAATCTTATAAATAGAAAAAAATGTATAAATGTTGGTGCACAGAACAAAGGACTAGATGGAAGAAGAAGGTGGTGCATATTTCCCCACAAATTTTAATGGATTTTGAGCATGGATCACCACATATTTTACATCACCAGTTGGATACAATGTGTATGGATTTTTTTTTTTGTATTTTCAAGTGGGGTTGCAACCTATGAGGGATAGAGGTGGTATTTACTATACATGGCAGTCTAGGGCATCATCACTCCTTGAGGTTTGATATAAAATTTTAAATAGAGAGATGGATTGAAGGGGTGATAGAAACAGTCAGTTCCCATTCTTCACCATTGATATGATTCCTTGAATCCCCATTGATTTTTACTACTGTGTACAAATCTGCTTGGTGCTTTCTCTACTGATATGTGGAAAAGTGAGTGATAATTTAGTTAGAAGAAAACGATATTTATGTGTACTAGTTTGGAAAGATACAAATATTCTTCAGTTGGGAATAAACTAATCATGGGTTTCAAATATTTCTAAGCATGGATTCAAGGTAGATGCTTATCTCAACTACAATTTTTATTTTTCTATTTTTTTCAATGTGTTGAATTCAATGTTTGAATGTTTGTGTGTATTTTTATTTCATAATTTTTTTTATGGAAGTTGTTTCATCTAATTGTAGTGGATTTATTAATTTATTTAGTGGCATGGATTGATTGAGAACACAATAATTTATTCAACACATATTTTTATGAAAGATGGAGTTAATTTATTATTGTCAATTGAAGTGTAATTTTTTTAAAGATTTTCATTATAGAAGGGCCCCATAAATATATACCCTTCTAACTAAAATTAATACCATCCCTTCAAATTTTATCGTTGGGTAGGAACATCTCTCAATGTCGCAAGCAATATCAAACCCTACCGATCTGTTACCACCTAAGTTGTACTTAGTGGTTTTTATCAAGTGAGCCTGGTGAATCGAACAAATATGATTTGTTCGGACTTCAAAAGACCTTCAGAAGTGCTTCTGGGAAGTGCTTGTTGTACTATATCACATGTTCATACCCCATAGGGGAGTTGTAATAAAATGTTCTAGAATGATGGTGTCTATAAAAGACTCGGTCTATTAGACTTTATTTGTCAATCCGATCAGCCCAGGCTATTTTTTCCCTTGGTTATTATTGGTTGTTGAATAAAGGACTGATAATTCCTAGGTTTTTCACTCAATACCTCCAAAGTTGGGGTGGTCGGCTTGGTATTTAGGCCTATTGAGGTTATTAGAGTCTATGTGTCAATGTATAAACATGCTAGGCATCATGGTCAAGTCATATGAACATGTCTAAGTCACCCTAGGTTTTTACTTTTTTTAGTTTTTAAGTTTTTAAAATTTTAATTTTTCCACAAAACTTTCGCTATTTTTTAATAGTCTAATTGGAAAAATTGGTTTTGTAATAAAAGTGGGCTCAATAATTAGTTTCAGCCATGGGGGTGCTCATTTTAAAGCTAAGAGAACCATGTAAACCCATAGACCCACTTTTTCTAAGTTTTGAGTGATTTGTCCATCACTCAGGTCAAAAATCCCTAAAAATAAAATATTGATTATTTAATAGATAAATTAATTAAATAATGGAGAAAACCCCAAATCTTAAATCATTGGGATTTGCTCTGATTTGACTGAAATCAGTCTCATCGGTTTGGGGTTGACTGGATCTGACAATTCCTTGACTAAAGGAGGTGATCTGGGCTGATCTAGGAGTGCACCACAACATGCAATATTGGGAATTGCACCCTCCCTCTCTCCTCCACATGTGTGGGCCCATCTGATTGAGTATTGGTGGATGCTTCAGTCAGCAGGTTGAGGTTTTAGACATATCATATCGCCAATTTATAGTTGCACTTAGTGAGACTGAGATCACGCTCAGTTAGACACAGATTGGGCCTAGATTCACTCCACATACAGTTGCAGTCTCTATCTCCTTGGGATTTGTGCCCCCTGGGCTAGATCTCTTGTTTTTGCTATAAATAAAGCATAGATTACCTCTTCCAAGATAGTTAGAACTGATATTGAGGTGATTTTGCTATTGTACTGATGTTATTGTTCATTTGAAATAAAGAGAAGCTTTGGAGGCAAGACGGTGTCATGTTATTGTGTGTGTGTGGATGAGCATTTCCATGTTTTACTGAGGAAACCTGTATCTATGTTCATAATTTACTGATTGTTTGTGGATTCATTGCAAAATATTGATAATAAGTTTATTATGATCTTGATAGGAAAGGAGTTTGTTAATAATTTTATTTTCCATCTCTTTCCTTTTGATGCATGTTTAGAGATCTAGATTCAACATGTTTTATAAGTTTATATGCATGCTATTCTGAAATCTCTGTTTATGTATTAACTGGATCTCACAAGCATTTTGGAAAGTCTTTGGATTCAGTTGCAGGTTCCTAGCTTGGAAAGGGTGCTGATATAGCTTGATTTCTCACTTTCTCCAAAAATTTCTCAAAGGAATAGTCCCTCGACATTCCACCGGAAAGCTCCACAGTTGATCTTCAAGACTTCCAGTACTCTTTCTCTCTCTTCCTCCTTATAAAAATCCAAATCTCACCTGGTTACTTTGGTTACAAGATTTGTTATCATTTAGATCTGTCATATTAAAGTAAAAATTACATAGATATATTATTTCAAATCTCATAATATAGATCTCATTTCTAAAAGGTCTCATTAAGCATTCTAGATCTAGTTCAGGGAAATCATCTGTTTTGCATGGCAATTTAAAGAAAATCCTTAGGTTGAATGCATTAGATTTCTATTTCTGTTTTAAAAATATTAAATCCAACAATTGGTGCATATCTCATTGGCTTCCCAAATATAAATACAATATCCCAAGGAAATCTTGCTTTCCTTGGTTCCTTTTTCACCGTTTTAGCAAGTTTTAACTTAGTTTTGTTTGGTTTAAAGTAGGCTGAACAAACGGTACTTTCAAAGTGATTTTGGGAATATTTCATTATAACATGCTCTCTATATTTTATCATGCATAAAATAAATAAAATAATCTGTTGGTCGAAAGTGGCTTTAGGATCGTTCAAATCCCACCAGGGGGCTCCCCTTTGACTGTAAATCTTAAATTTTGGGAAAGTTGTAAGATATTGGTTTCATCCTATATAAGAACCAAGAGTATTCAGATCATTTTACTGATATTGTAATAGAATATAATAAAAAATTTCTCCGAATAGGTTCTTTCAAGCCCGTTCCCTGTCCCCCTTGGGAGGATTCATGCCTTTTTTGTTATTTTTTGCATTGTATTATTTATGTTCTCTTTAGATTAGTTTCATTCATGCAGAAAAAAATGATTTGATTATTTTATCATAAATTCCACATTTCAGTATCAAAGTAACTTTAATACTTACCCCATGACTTCTCGATTGACCCGCAAGGGGAAAGAGATGCGTGGTAGGAATAATTAGAAAAGTTGTGATTTGTTTCTCCTTGATGCTTATAATTATTTTCTGTAAGTAATTGTTCTAAAATAAACCCCATCCTTGATTCCCCGATTGAGGTCCACTTGGACTGAAAGAGGTTCCTGGAGGGTTTTTCTTTCTAAGAAAACACATCCTTTAAAACTCACTAAAATTGACAAGACTCCAGTGTGTATGCTTTGTACTTGGATACGGTTCATCTGATTAGTCAAGTTGCATCAAAAGCAATGTGAGTGACTAGTTTAATTAGTCTTCACCTTCCCCAATCAACCACCATCAGGAAAAAATCCAACGCCTCGATCGAGTCGTAAGCAGTGGAAAAATACCCAAAGGAAGTGGGAAATTCTAAAAAGTTACCTCAAGGCACCAATCTCTGTTACACCTTCGGGTGCATTATGAACAACAGTCTCAGAGACTCCATTCAGGCCACATATTCATTGCGGGTATCTGTGAAGGTTTAGTTTTGGACATACTCCAAGAACTCTCAGGTATATCTGGAGACCCCCCCTCGCCTAATTTTAATCAACTCATATTTCACATTAACTTAAAATGAACCAAGAGGAAATCACAAAGCATTTACTCCAAGCACATGCAAGTAAATTGATTATTTTATGACTCCATTTTAAGGCACTGTCTATTTTCTTTCTATATATATATTTTGTGTCACAACATTGTGCTTTTGTGCACTCATTTTTTATCTTGTCATCTATGGTTGTTTATGGTTAAATTTCAAACTCCTAAGTAACTCATTCAGCTTAATATCACCATACTAAATATTTTTTCCTTAGTAACTTAATAGGGTCTACCCCCCTTGGATTCGTTAGGAGTTGAGTCTAAATAGTAGAGTCAAGAACAACGTAACAGCCTTGACTCAATACTTTCCCCCAAGGACACATCGAGTGGCTTGAATATTTCTTCCATGTTCCCCCCAGGTGTGTGAAAGGAAGCAACACGAGGAATGGTTTTCTGTCGAAAAATGGAACAATTTCTTCTAGTGATTTGCTCCTCATTTCATTGTAGATATTTTTTCAGTTTTTTCCAATTATTAGCAACAATTTGTAATCCTTTGTCTCCATATACATTTCCAACATCAATAATTTCATAATTAGGACCTAACCTAACTAACTAAAGGTGATTTTCTATATAAACAAAAGTATACTAGATATTGAAAAAATTAAGGAAATAAGATTAAAAATTAGCTCTAATATCCAAATTTAAGGAAATTGTTCTCTTCTTATGACTTTGGTGATATATGATATGAATTTAATGAATGATAATTTATCATGGCAATATTAAATAACACTACCACCTCCTAAATTTTTCCAAATTGGGTCATTCATATCAACAAGCATTCATATGGACTTTGCCAAAGCAAAGGCATTTGTAGGATTTAGTATAGATTGATAAATCATAGACTTTGGAATGTCAATTTTATGAAGAACATTCATCACCTTCATTTCTTACCCATATCAAATCTTCATTTTATTACAAAGCATATGTGAAATAATGTAGAATCTCCTTTCTGTCATTAGAGGAAATACCATGCAAATGGAATTTGGCGGGTACTAATGTCTTTGACTAGAAACCTTAAATTGCCATATCTATGGAATATAGTGCCTATGCATTCATCCTGCAAATCTCTTAAGATGCCATTCGTGAGTTAATAATAATAACCCCAATAACCATATTTTAAAATTAAGTTAATCATTGGCTCCAATGACTTTACATAGGAGTAACATAACATTCAAAAGCTAAGTTACTAGGATATGGATATGGATATGAATATGTATAACATCCACCAATTTTTTGAAAATCTAGGATCTATCCAGTTGGTGTAGGAAAACCTTTACATCATCAATATCTTCAGTTGCAATACAATCTGTGTGTTAACTTCCATGCTCATGCATATGACCAAGAGCTTCATTAATATCCTTCACTGTTTCCAAAGTACATATCATGGAACTATATTAATAATGGGGATTACTACCTATAGAAAGTAAATGTTAATGTTAATTTGAGATTAATGTTACACAATATCGAACATGCATCAAGTGTTTAAGATATCATCTTTACACCCTATTACCTCTTAGGACTGTAGTTTACCCTTAAATCCTTCTCTTACATATACCATACGTTCAATAATCTTCTCATCCATCCATAGGTAATCCTATATAACCTACCCTTAATATTCATATATATATATATATATA
>LPNX010694164.1:612445-669438 GCA_001517045.1 Pseudotsuga menziesii
ACACATTTTCCAGGTGAGGAAATAATCCAACAAATCAAATACTTCCCTAATCATCATTTTTTGTTGAGTTTGAGTGTATATTCATACCCTTGATTTACTCATATATTTTTGGGTTTTAACATCCTTAATCATTATTGTTTTACTGTGCAATGTTACAGTTTCCTATCTACCTCAATAAAATTCATTGAAAAATACCATGCCACTAAGTAAATTGAATCAATCAATTCCAAAATATTTTGGTATTGGAGCAACCCCCTACAAAGAGATCCATGGAAGGAGGTTTTTCTTCACATTTTGACATTTTCTGGTAGTTTTCCTAAAATACCAATGTGAAGTTCATAGGCATGTGTTCGTAAGCTTAAAAAACCAATGAAGTGAACATATTTAATTGCTTGAATACTTTCAAAGGGAAGCTTCCAAGAAATCTCTTTGTGAAGACAACTATATGGCTGATGTTTTTTCTAAAGAAACAATACATTCCCCTATGGGACATGTTAACATTGAACCATGTGTGGAAGTCCATATCACTTCCACAATTCATGAACTTAGGTTCTAAATATGAGGTCTTTGAAATTTAATGTATCTCTTTATAGTCAATTTCTGGGTAGCATTTTCTGCTTTTTTTAAGGATTCTGTAAGGACCACATTATTGAGCTACAACAGACTGAGATGTGTGTACCTAAACATGATTTGTCTCGCTTGGTATGAATATTCAAAAGTTGAGTTATATTCACTTTTCAAAAAACTACTATTTCTATTTTCTTTGAGAAGAGTAAGCTTATGCAAACTATATGTCCCTATAGTTACCAAAAACTAGAATGAAATGTGAACTAATAACACCCTAAAATATGTGGTTTATTTTGATCCTTGCAATTCGAGCTCAAAATATTCAAATATGCATGCATTACTAAACCCTAATAGTTTTTTCAAGGTTGTATTATTAGGTATAAATTGAAATTGAATGGACCATATCTCCTAAAAAATTGCACCAATGGATCTAAATTTTGAAATTGTAACACTTTTTATCCTTATTGTGATTGAAGCTCATAATTGTCAGATATACACATTAGACTGAAAAATAATGAGTTTATCAATTTACACTTAAGGCCATCATTCTGACAATGTTACCACATTTTGTATCTTTCAAATGGTTAACAAATCATTTCCATAAACCATATACCATATTTTTAATTTAAAAAACATGAGCGATTATGTTTAATTTAGAACTAGTATTATTTTATTTTTTTAAATATCCATCTTTGTCGAATACCCGATGGCCTATCCCACTAGATCGACTAGTATGCCATACCACCGACAAAAAATATCGTTGGTTTTTCTTTGTTCTCTCGTCAAATATCTGATGGGTATGTTGTCAAATATCATTACTTCTTCATAGGTTAAGGGTTGATTATCCAACCAATTTTTCATAGAATATTCGAAAAATTATCCGTATAATATCCTATGGAAATGTGTCGCATATCTGACGGGTCTATCATGGGTTATCATTCCTGCTTGATAGGATTGAGGGTCAAATATCCAAAAACACTATCGTAGAATTTCTGACAAATATTTCGTAGAATATCTGACCTTTATGTGTCGCATATCTGACTTGTATATTAATATATATATGGTCAAATATTCGACCATTTGTTGTCAGAAACCCGATGCTACCATATTGATGTCGAATATTTGATGAAAAACAATCGACGTTTATAAAATTCGAGGATTTTTGTATTGTAGATAGATTGATGTCGAAAATCAGATGTATATGTCGGATTTTGGGTTCATATTTTCTTGTGTCAAAATCTATGTAAATCTAGAGAAGGTGTAGAAAAATCAAAATAATTCATACTTATGCATTATGAATATTTATGAATAATACCATAGGTTCAACATAACATAAAATACATCAAACATCAGTAAAGCGGCTTCCCATAATAAGCTCATGATCTAGCATCCTTCATTACAAGCAATTACCACTGGAAAAGAACTAGAAAACTTGATGATTTGAACTGCTGGATTCACAATTATTCCTTTGAAATTTGAACCATAATTGAACTATAATTAGGACCTAAAATAGAATCATTGACAATGGCTAGTTTCCATCATCGACATACTCTAGCTAAATATTCAACTAGTTGAAGAAGCAATAGGGGAAAATCTTGTTATATTTTTATCAATTTAGATAGTATTATGTTAGGATCTTATGTGAGAGAATAACATGCATGGAAATAATCATAAGAGACAAGGGACACAAATATTTTCCTTGGGGAAATCATAAAGGAGGAAACCACGCAAATTCCTCAGAGATAGAATGAGCACCAATGGTAGCAGTAAAACCCAAAGACAATAAGATGATCTTCGACAACTATTCTCTCTCTTATCCCAGCTCCTTCTCTCTCACTCATGTGCTACAACTGAGTGTGAGTGACTATGTATGATAAATAGAGTGTCTCACTCTCTACTTATACTAGTTTCCAACTTGACAATTACTTACCAGGGCCAACATCTATAGGAGAGTCTAATAACCCTAGTGCCCCTCAATGGTGCGGACTTTTCCCCCCTGATAAATAAAAGGAGGGTTAACCTCAAATCAATTGTGGGGTCTATTTCCCTGACTTACAATAGAGGGTTAACTTAATTGACTTTGCATGACTTTATTATATTAATGACTCTCCCAATAGGAACATCAGGGTATAATGAAATACAAAGGATTCTCCTGATAGGAACATCGGGGTACAATATAAGTGAATACATTCCAAAGTTACAAATACATCAACACTCCCTCTTAACTAGGAAGGTATTATCTTAACACAATTTATCAGCACAAGTCTTCTTCTCTAGATCATCATCAAAGCTGGATCATCACTGGATCATCATCAAAGCAGGATCATCACTGGACCAGCATCAAAGCTGGATCATCATCAAAGCTAGATCATCACTAGATCATCACCATCATCAGTTCTTCTGCTATGTTGATCAACTGGTGCTATCTCTCAATTCTTCTCATCATAGGAAGTTCTATAGAGCCAACCCTTTTTCATGCTAGTTGTAGGCCTAGCCTCCATGTAGGTCTTGATATTCTTCAGCACTTATATCTGACCATAGGAGGAACACATCCAAGAACCATGTCAGAAAGGCCTTCCCAAAACTTACATCAAACCATGGGAGGAACACATCCACCACCATGTCAGAAAGGCACGTCCAACACTCAAATATAACCATGGGAGGAACACATCCACCACCATGTTAGAAAGGAATGCCCATCACTCACATCTTACCATGGGAGGAACACATCAACCACCATGTCAGAAAGGCCCAACACTCACATTTGACCATGAAAGGCCCAGCTTGCCACCATGTCAAAATGGCCCAGCACTTACATCTGACCATGGGAGACCCAGCCTACCACCATTTCAGAATGGCCCAACACTTACATCCGACCATTGGAGGAACACATCCAAGAACCATTTCAGAAAGGTTCAACACTTATATCCGAACATGGGAGGAACACATCCAAGAACCATGTTGGGAAGGCTCAACACTTATATCTAACCATGGGAGGAACACATCCAAGAACCATGTCAGAAAGACTCAACACTTATATCTAGCCATCTAGGGAACACATCCTGCATCCATGCTAGAAAGGCTCAGAACTTATATCTAGCCATGTGGGGAACACATCCTGCATCCATGCTAGAAAGGCTCAGCACTTACATCATCAGGCATTGTATATACCATCTGAGGAAAGGCCCAACACTTACATATGACCTAATCAGAAAGGCTCAGCACTTACATCCTCCAGCATGGTAGGATACACCATCTACTATCCGAGGAAAGGACTTGCAGTTAGATTTGACCATGGAAGGAACCAATCCTATCACCATGTCAGAAGGGCTCTACACTTACATCTGACCATGGAAGGAACCAATTCTATCACCATGTTAGAAGGGCTCTGCACTTACATCTCACCATGGGAGGAACCAATCCTACAACCATGTCAAAAGGGCTCGGCACTTACATCTGACCATGGGAGGCCCATCCTACCACCATTTCGAAAAGGTTCTCAGACTCATCACTTCCCCTTGGAGGGAACCTCGATCTGGAGAACAACAAGCTTCTCCCTGGAGTACTCAAACTTCACTCTAGCCATTTCTAGCATAGAATCACATTAGGGTTGATTACGTCCAAGGATAAACTACGAGCTTCACTATGACCAATTACATCCGAGGACAACCTACAAGACCATTTATGTCTGAGCCACCTACGAGCTTCACCAAGATTTTATTCTCAAACAACCTGTCTCACTAGCTATGCTAGAACTCCCTCTTTCGAGAGATCTTAATATGGATCACATACTGGAGCTTCACTGCTCCTTTTCCACAAGTAGTCGAGCAAGTGGCAACATATTTTTCCATGTTTGTACTCAGTTCCATGCATGACTTCTTCCTACTAAACCAAGATATCACACATGATCCCATACTGAAGCAGCACCCCAAAGTGCTCTTCCTATCAATGGCATTGGTTTCCCAATATGAATCCACATAACCCTCTAGGTTGTTTGCGGAAACCCACCAACAAAGCCTTGTCAGTAAGGGTTCTCAGTCTGTCGACACCCAACCAGTGTGATCTCCCTGAGCACCATCCCATACAAGTTTTACCCTTCCCAGCAGCATCCACAGAACGGACGAGGTCTCACTAGAGGCGTTCAAGGGAGAGCTATCAAAACCAAGTTTCCAGCAGTAAGAAGGGATGACATGGAATCCATTGCTTCGATAGGATGACTATCAGATTTCTCTAATTCATTCAACAGAACCAAGAAAATCTTCGCAACTACAGATTTAACAGATCGCATTATTCATTCATCATAGCAGTGTTATCATAGCAATTTTATTCATAAAACAACATTAACAAGATTCATCATTATTCATCAGAATTGCAACAGAATTTGGATAGATCGCATCATCAGGTCATTACAACAATATCAGTAATGCATAAATAGATTCAATACACTTATCGCAGAAGAGAAAACATGAAAATAGAAGACAACATTTAGGCAACAACCATCATGTCATATTAATTCTACACAGCAGATCCAAAACATATAATTCTTCTCCACAGCAGGAGAATGATTACATCCCAAAATTCAATATATGACATAGACAGATCGCAGATTGTTCAAACAAAAGACTCATCAAGACCATATACAGATTGCAATAGACTGATCATGCTTCTTCATCTATGTGTCTCATTGTGTTTTTTACAATTGCAAAACTAGCTCTATATATAGTCTTGCGCCTTTATATCAAAGGCCCACTTCTAACTAACTTCTAACCACTAATGACCTATGTCCACAAAAAGTAGTCAATTAATACATTAAATATTCAAAAATGGTTATTCTGTTTCCCATCACACTAATATGGCCTTGCACAGTATCATGTGAGCTTGCATAGCTGCTACGACGCTATGCAACTCACTTGCCTAGAACCCCTACCAATAGGCCCCCACCATAGTCTTATGGCTCATCCTCGAGCCATGTTAGGTTGACAGAGTATATGCCGATGTCCTGGCCTTGAAATCTTCAACTAATGTGAGATCTCTTGAACGTGGAGATGGAATTTGTTGGTAGTGTTTTGACAGTTAAGAAAATCCTACTACACGGGGTGCATTTTCCCAACCTTTCCATCGACCATCTGTGGATTTTCTTGCACCACTTGCAGCGTTGCAACTACTTTGACAGCCATCTTCCCACCAATTTCTTAAAACTCATCCAACTAGGCACAGTGATTTTATTGGAATTCCTGGGCACAGGAAGCTCTCTGTTAGAGGTCCTTCAACTCCTTATACCACATGATTTGTACCATGAGCAGTAGTGCTCACAGCACCATCTTCAGTGTCGTCAACTATCCTTTAGCTTCTTGCACCTACGTGGTTAGCTGGTTGCGTTTCTCGTCTTGGAAAACAATTTTCTAGAACTACGTCATCACTTCCATGATTGTCTTGGCTTCTTTCTCCATTGTTTCAAACTGGCCCACTACTTCCTTGATAGTGGCCTTCCTTCTCCAGTAGAGACTCTAGATGGACTAGGGAATTGAGCAGAATATTGGTGTCCTAGAGCTTGACAATAGTTTCCCCAAGTCACTTGGCCTTAGCGGCTGTATTAAGCTCGACTATGCTCTCAACAATATGTTGACAAGCCTCATTAATAGCTTGCTCTACCTTGCCAACACTTGCGCACAGTTGCACCTTCTCAATGATGAGGTGGTCTTGCTCCTTCTTCAGCTCGGTGATTTATGTGGAAGCATTGCGCTGCAGTTCAACCTATTTTGCCTTGAATGCATCAATCTCTTGTACCTTCTCTTCCACCAGCTACACCCTGACCTGATGCAGCTCCTTCACTTCTTTATGCAACTTCTCGGCTATGCTCTATGACTGCACGTACCCATCAGTTAGCTTCTTCTATCTATCCGCCAATTTTTGGGTGGCAACACTATGTAGCTCCACTAGCACTTGAGTAGGTAACTTGTTCAGATCCAAGGAAATACTTTGGATCGACCATAATAACTAGTTCACTTCTTCACTCCCCAATTCGATCTCAGTTGAGGGAACTTGAACATTCCTATCCCGCGGCTCAATGCTGATCGACGGGAATTCCTGCATCACATGTCTCGTGGTTGTCTTCCTAGAAACAACATAAAAAATATAATTCAACCTATCTCTTACCATAACAAAATCTTCGTGGTTGGAATCTTGTATCGCTTCTGTTGCATCCTTAGAGGATTTAGTGACCGCTTTGATGAGCCGCTGCAGTTGGTCCTCTAGTCTTGATGGGGTACCGCTTCCTGCATCGTATTCTTAGTTCCATTTGGTCTGAGTTTCCTCCTGCATGCACTGTGCTTCCATCTCAGGTTCTATCAATGATTCATTATCAGAGTCATGAACACTCAGCTCCTTCTGTACAGGCTCATCTGGGGCATCAGTGGGTGGGTCCTTAGAGAGTTATTTCGGGCTCACAAGGTTGCACCATTCAGCCGGCCACTCATTGATGAGGGAATCCATATCTTCATCAGTGACTTTGTAAGCCAGAGGTAGCCATTTCCTATTAGGGTCCTATCGTGCCTGGATATATATGGAGTGAGGCCCAATAGCGAACTGAATGATTTGCTGATACTTGGATGCTGCGTAATTGGATAAGGGAAATTTAACTGTTGTGTCTTGCAGCGCTTCCTAATAGACCCAAAAGTGGATCGCACAGTCCTCCTATCGACTGGGATCTTCAACCCACCACATGTTCTTATATTGTGTGTCGCGGCACACCTTCACCACATCAACTAACATCTGCTGGTAATATTCCGGTTCCATCCATGCGACCACCGCAAAGAGAATTAATAGCCAATTGTAGTAAAATGGCTGCCTAGCCTGAGTAGCGAGCAGATCATTAAGAAATTGGTTGAGTAGAAATAGGGACCAATTCATATTCACACCTTCTACGTATTTTGTGTGCAGGCGACCACTCTCGAGTTGCACTAGACCGATCGATTCCCTCAAACAATCTCACTCGCCAAAATACGCGCCCCAATATGCACCACTTGTGAATTAATGTTGTCAATATGATAGGCATAGACATCACTCTAAAAGTAAAATCTCTCTTTTAGCTACTTGGCCATCTTTTTGTCAATATCCTGCCTGCGAATATACTACGTCGATCTTCCCTAGCCTTCAACAAGCCCATAATGCTCACAATTAGGTCAACCGTGACTAGAATGGGCTCATTCAACCAGAGCATCCCACCATGAAAGCAGGCCAAAAGTTGTTTAGCATAGGCATGGGCTATGTTTAGTCACCCAAAGTGAGGCATATTGATGATCCCCAACAATCCATAGTTGTTCAACCCACTCGCCCAAGGTTGAGGAATCCGCTGAATTGGTGCACCAGGCACCGTCGGAACTGATTCATAGGGCTCATCCTGGATATCTTTAAGCATCAACAAATAATGGTCCTCAAACTTTAACTTGATCAAGGAAGGGATGATATCGACCAAGCAATTCATCCCTTCCGGCAGTGGCAACAATTTTGGTGGATACTTCTAATTCTTCGTAGGCTTCCTCGGCTTTGCTCCCAGACACGTTGGAGTGACATATCCCAAGATATCCTTAATAGAGACGCCCCTGGGAACCATAGAATATATAGCTCCCAAACTCAATGGCACGGTCTATGTAGTTCCCTCTCCTTGTACTCTCGTCGAAGTGCAAGTGTGCCTCTTCTATGGTGGCATAGAACTGGGCTTTTGAGCCTACTACTTTCTCTTGGGGATGGACGAAGAGCCTACCGGCATCCTCATAAATTCTTCCTCGACGGTCATGGGATGAATGGGGGATTCCTACTTGATGGAAATCTCAATTGATTTGGGGTCTCTCAGCATGCCACACTCCCTAAACCTTATGAGGCACCCAATGACTCTACACCTCTACTCTACAACTCACACTCAATACTCATCTCAACACTTTTCTCGCTCGACTGAACTGTTCTAAACAATGCCTTCCTCCCACATCTCGCATGCTTTTTATAGCCACTTTCTAATTTGAACTCATCATTTCCAAATCTACCATATCCATCATGACCAAATCTAGTAGTAATGACACCAAATCCATCAGCAATCTTACCCGTCTAATGGTCGAATCGGCCATTAATGCACGTCGCTTCAACAAGTGTCGCCAGACAACTATTTTAACTACCTATATCTATTGTTTATTTGACCAACCAATATCCCTACAACTATCGAAGGTGATCTTCCTTCTGTCGCTTCTAACTTTATCCTTGTGCGGCCTCTTCCCCTAGGCTTTCCTTCCTACTATCTAACAAAATGATTTTTTCTTTTTTTAACGCCTTAAGCGGCGTGTGAATCTAACCCCATCCTATAGGGATTCAAGCAAATCCTATTGACAAGCATCAATAGTAACCGCACCATCTAATTTCTATAAATTAACCACACCTCCATAAGTAATATAATGAACAAGATACGGGCCTAACCAGTGCATCTATGACATGCCCAGATGCTTCATGAACTTGTTGTCATATAACAGCACCAAATATCATTCTGCAAACTGCTTGTTCTTAATGTCGTGATCATGCCATGCCTTCTAGTAATCCTTCACAACACACTGGTGGAAGTCTGCAATAAAGCGGTCCTCTTTAAGTTGTATCAACTGCACAACGCACTCTTCTAATGCTTCTGCATCATCCATGCTAATCAATGTGGCAATGCGCAAACTAGGAAAAATGTATTCCATGGGATTGAATGCCTCTTGTCCATATACCGGATTAAATAGTGTCTATCCTGTCAACCATTTACAAGTGGTGCGATAGGCCCATAGCACTGTTGTAATTTTAAAGTCCTAGTCATCACGATTAGCATTACATACGTTTGTCAACGTCGTTTCCAAAAAAAATTTGAATGCTTCAACAGTCCCATTCACCTGTGGATGGTATGGTGTGCTTTTCTTATGTTGCACCTGCAACTCCTCAATTAGCGCTCTCATAGTGTGGGTTATAAAGTGACTTCCCTAGTCACTCATCATTATCCTAGGACACCCAAACCATGTCACAATATTTTCAAATATGAACGTCGCTGTTGTCGCAGTGGTACAATCCACAACTGGTGTGACCTCTGCCCACCTGGTCATATAGTCAGTTGTGGTAATGATTTATCTTGCACCAGTCCTATACCCTGGTGGATTAACTGGACCCACAAAATCCACGGCCCATTTATCAAAAGGTTGTAGAGTTATCTGTGGCACAAGCGGCATCTCATCCCGCCGCTATGGTTTACCGATGCACTGGCAGACGTCACAACTCTATGCATAGTCTGTGACATCATTATGTAATGTAGGCCACCGTAGCCTAGAGTGCAACACCTTTCGCATAGTAGCCCTTCTTCCATAGTGACCTCCCACGATTCCTGCATGTGCTTCTTCTAGAATGGGTCTCTGCTCATGCGGTAAGATACACCATCGCAAAATTTCATCTGGTCCAAGCTTGTATAACTGCCTAGCAATTAGCTAGAAATCCGAATCCTTTACTACCAACTACTTCTTCTGACTGGTCCATAGGTTCTTAGGGGAAACACCAGTTGCCAAGAACTGAATGATTGAGGCATAATAATCATCTATGATATCGACACAGAACAGCTGTGCATCTGGCAATCTGTCATCAATATTGGTAGGTTGTTCTTCGGTCTCAATGCGAGATAGGTGATCAGGACTAGCATTTAATCGTCCTGGCTTCAAAATTATTTTAAAGTCAAATTCCTTAAAAAGTAGCAGCCATCGAAAGTTATTCCCCCCCAACACAGGCTTATTGACCAAATATTGCAAAGCAGAATGATCAGTGAACATCTTGAAGTGACCACCTAACAAATAGTGTCTAAAATTTTGCAAGGCATAAACCATCGGCAAGCCTTCTATTTCATTCATTGTGTAGTTTCATTTGGAAAATGACAAATTCCTACTGGCATATGTGATCGGCTAATCCAGGTCGCCCTCACCTAGCTGTGTAAGCACAACCCCTGTTATCATTCGAGAAAAATTCTCTAGGTTGCAGCTCGAGGATGCTTGGTAACTTAAATGATTTTATGGTTTTTCTAACTAGATAAAGTCAGGTGACCTATAGGACCTCACACTCTCAATACATGCATGAAACTCAATCAAGGATAACTCTTCTATCTACCACTATTCAGAGGTTTGATAATAGAGTGAAAGGATGGAGAACTTATCATGCTAGCAGATTCATACTTAAGACAATTATATATAAATGGCTAATCATAACAAGGAAGGTGCTTGCAATTCAAATCATCAATATATAGATAGGATGAAAACTATCAAACATTAAATAACATGAATAAACCTAAATAACACATTCAAGCATAAGCACAGAACATAAAAGAAATGGAAGCTGAACATTTGATAGCAAAAGAGCTTATATTAGGTCATGAGCAATATCAGAAGCTTGATAATAGTAATGGTCTATAGGTCCTCGAAGTTGAACCTTTTCTATAACATAATTCTTAGGCTTTATAGCCTTTACAAAAATATTCAGATCCTGAAAATTTGGATCGGTTTTACTAAAAAAAGATAAAATTAATGTTTTTGCAAAATTAGGTCAGAAACCCTAAATTAACTACTAGTTTAACTAACTCTAACACTTGTTCACTCTTTGAACCTTTTGATGACTACAATGACTACTAAAGGAAAGCTGTAACTGGTCTAGTTAGAAAAACCATAAAAACATTTAAGTTACGAGGCATCCTTGAGCTACAACCTAGAGGAGTTTCCTGGAGTGATAACAAATTGGCGTCGTTGTCGGGGAGAGGAGATTAAAGCTTAGCTTCGCTAAGAGATGACATAGATCCTACTTTAATGATATACAAATTTTGGACTCTATTCTGGTTGTAATCATCTATCTGGCAACTCCATTGGAATAAGGTGGCTTCAAGAAGACCAAGTACTAGAGCAAACCCTAAAGGGCCACTAGTAACACCTGTTTCAAATCTAGAAGAGATTCTAAGAAGAGCTAGGGCTTCATTAAGGAAGACCTCTAGTGCTGCAAAGGAAGCTACATCAGGCATTTCAAGAGATATTCCTTCTATTCTTTCTATGTTGAACCATCATTAGAGGAAATTTCAACTCAAAATGGGCCTTTTAACTTTTATTCAAATTCCATGTCATCATGTGTTATCCAATGAAATTGCTTTAGATTTGAAATACCGTATAGGTCTCAAACACTTTTTTAATATAAATTTGGGGATAGGTATCATACAAAAAACTACCTTTTTTGTTTGTATTTTTGACATATCTCCCCATGTTTTTACTCAAATTTCGATCGGGAGAGCTCGTTGGATGTGGAATTAAATTCCGCATCCAACGAGTACCCACTCGGAATACTTTTGATAGACCCCTCTACCCCAAAAACAAGAAATACCTGAAAAAATGGAATGATGACATCATCATTCCATTTTTTTAGGTATTTCTTGTTTTTGGGGTAGCGGGGTCTGTCAAAAGTATGCCGAGTGGGTACTCGTTGGATATGGAATTTAATTCCGCATCCAACGAGCTCTCTCGATCGAAATTTGAGTAAAAACACGGGGAGATATGTCAAAAATACAAACAAAAAAGTAGTTTTTTTCTTTTCTTCCTCCAAAATTAATAAATATTATTTTATTATTTTAACTATTATTTTATTAGTTCATTTTAGGAGGCCCATTTCCTCTAATGCTAGTTCTTAGAAGTTCATAAGCAAATCATAAAATTTTATGGTTGAGGAATCTTCAAGCATTGATTCTTGTGAATATCTCATCCTTGGCGACTCCATTGAAGAACTGTGGCTCCACAAAGGGCTCATACCAGAAAAAATCAAGAGAGGCTACCAGCAACACCTGTTGCAGACCCAGAGAAGATGATCAAAAAAGGAAGAGCTCTACAAAGGCAAACTTCCAGAGCATCAAAGACATCTAGATCAGATTTGTTGGTAGAGGGAGAAGAAAATGTGGCCCTACTGCTAGGGAAGATTTACAAAGACTTCTATTTCCCTGATCCATCCGAATTTAATAAATCTCCACTGGGGAGGACTTGGTTGATAAAAGATGAAGAGGCTGAATTCAAAATCCAGGTACCAATTCATTAGTTTACTTTATGAACTGCTGTTATTTTTTATCAGTTGTTTTATACTTTTCCCTTTACATGTTAAAAGAATTATCCTATGTTTTATATATTCTGAAGATTATGGCAGCCATCTTTTATAAATCCATCTGTAGAAGAATATTCGTAGCCTGCTTGTATTGTAGAAGGAGAATTAGTCTTTGTGTTGCAACTCATTTATAAAAATGATCTCTGAATCCAAATTCCTTCTAAATATGATCAGCCATGTAACCTTGAAGAAACAAAAACTGATTCAAAACCTATGCAGAGATCAACACTCGTTACCATAACCTTTGAACCTTGTCAGTAGATTGTTATCCCTCATGATCAGCCCACAACCTTTCAAATCAAAATCAGGATGAATATGTTTAAGCCATTAAAACTTCCCTCTCATCTTCATCCTTATCCTCTTGACTGTTATGAATATCTCCCTTGGTTTTATGGAGAGAATCAAGCTTCAGCTGAAAGGCACTTAGAATGTTTCGAAGATTTTATTGACCATTTTTAGATTGTTCATGAGGACATAATCATGAGATTTTTCTCTAAATCATTGATTAGAGATGCTGCTATATGGTTCAAAAGTTTAAGAGCTAACTCCATTGCGTCTTGGATAGAATTCACTGATGCCTTTTTGAAGCATTGGGGTGAGAACAAATCTCTTGATTTGTATCTCACTGATTTCTATGCTTTGAAGAGAGAGGAAGACGAAAATTTTCCTATCTTCAATCGAAGATTCTACAAAACTTATCATGATATGCCTTTAAAGATCCGACCCACAGAAATAGCTTCCATGATATATTATGTGATGGGACTACATTAAAAACTTTCCCTTATTCTGCTAGAAAGGAAATATTCATCATTAAGCATTATGTTTGAAGATGCTTTAGAGGTGGAGGAAAACATTTGTGCTTCAAGGAGAATCCCAGAGCAGTTTGATTTTGAAAACCATCATCTACCTAAGCCCGATAAACTTCAGTATGATTCAGATTTAGAACAACAACAAGCATGTGAGCTCCTTTTAGATTTAGAATCAGATTCTTCAGTGTTTGCAAAGTACTCTCAAGACAGGTATGAATTTGGATTTTATGATCAGTTTGCAAACCAGAATGAGCCTATGATAACTGATGATTGTATAGGCAATTATATGTTTTGAACTGATTTTTATTCATATGATGTAAACCCTATTTTATCATCTGATTGTGAGCACTATTATCAAAAGGAAATTTTAATGATTGATGATCAAGATCTGATCATAAAAGAATAAGAAGGTTCAGATCAGCTATTGAGCTTGCATTTTGATCCGACAAAGGTTGAGCAATCCACATTCAACATTGACATCAGTGAAGAAAAATATCAGCAACATAAAAAGGTATTTCCTGTTGGCTTTTATGACCCTATTGCTGACTATCTATAACTCATGAGTAGCATAGATATCAAAATATTTTTTTCAGACGATAGCTGGTTCTATCACCCTTTGAAACTACACTGCTGCATGCTAGGGTTTCATTTATTTTTGGGGTCAAGATCAAGGATAAGTTCAGCAGATCAGCTTCTAACATGGCTTCATTGAAAGCATGATGTCACTTGATAAGAATACTTTACTGATTAGAATTAGGAGTAGGATTAGGTAGGAAAATAAGATCTTAATACGAGCAACTAGGTCATTTTCAGTTGTTTTCATGAATAAGCAAAGCGGGCTACAAACAGGTTGCAACAAATCAGTTATAAAAGACAAATGACTCCATGCCCAATAGAACACTAGAAGATAGCTTTAATTATTCTTTTTTAGGAAAGGCTATATGGTCTAGGGTTCTTGGGACCTCACAGGGAGGTTCCCATCCCCGAGTAGGAGCCAGATGTTTTCTCCTAAATAAAATTTTCAATAAGTTCACTCAGAACAATTTATTTTTTGATCAGTGATGAAGGTTTCAGGTCATATTATGAAAGATATTGGGATGACTAACAAGGTTGGGACATTTGATGTTCTATTTTTTAAGAAAATTAAAAATTTTTAGCTTTTGGTGGCTCAGGTGAGTTTTTCAACAAATCATTAGCCATTGAAAAGCTCATCTTTTGGCAGCTAACATTTTAACGCAGGACCATGATTATCCATCGAAATCTCACTCATTATGTTATTGGTTAAAATTCTAGTAAAAGTACTTTCTATGGCTTAGGCGATATTTCTAACAGCTCATTAGCCAAAAAAAAGCTTTGGTTTTGGTAGCCTAACGAGGGTTTTCTGGAAGACGTTAACCACCAAAATAAAATGAGATACATTTTTGGAAAGGGAAACTTTCGGTGGCTTGGGCGAACTTTCAAATAGCTCATTAGCCACCAAAATTCCTGCCTTTTAGCAGCTAGCAAACAAAACCCTAAATACTCTCAACCACCTAAAAGGTCAAGGAATTGCAGTAAAGCATGAGTTGATGGCTAAGAAGTTGTTATTGATCTCAAAATACTGATGGAAATCTAAACCCTATCCTTCCCTAGGGTTTGAATTTAAATTTTGCAGGTACAGGGAGGAGGACCCACTCAAAAAACTCAAAACACAGGTTTTCGTGGCTAAGCATGGTTTCAAAATAGTCTCTAAGCTACCGAAAGCAAACTTTCAACAGCTAAGACCGAAATTTCAGGGTGTTCTAAGCCACCGAAATTGGCATTTTACTGTGAAAATGCATCATTTTAAAATGGTGATTCTGAGCGACTGGAGAATCATTTTTAAAATGCTCAGAGTTTTTTGTTCCTAACATGTCATAGAACAATAACCTCTCTCATTTTTCCTACAGGTATTTTAGGTTGGCATAATTGAATCCATCTCTGAGCCCTAATTTTCGGATCTCAGAATTTCCTTGTTTTACACGTGTTGTTGAAATACATACATCTAGAAAGTGGAAACAAATTTCAAGACACTGAGAGAATTTTTTTCTCAAAAAAAACTAATATACAAAAACCTATTTCAGTTTATACACAGGTGTCAAAGATGTGGAGAACCAAATGCATCTCTGAGCCCTAGTTTTCAGCAGTTTGGCCAAATTTTTAGGGCAAAAGTTGACCTAACTGGGCAGGTTACAACAGAAAAATGAAGAGTTTAGTTCACCAACACTCGGGAAAGAGCAGGTTGAAGTGTAAAAGCTGAAATTTTCTGAAGTGCACCATCAAAGGAGGTCTCTTCCAGTTTTGGGGATACATCAAAGAGGAGAGGGTCACAAAACCCTACCTATTTTAACCAACAGTGGTTCATCCATCAGAATACCAGTTACAGCTTTCCTCCAGTACTCATTGTAGTCATTAAAAGGTTCAAATAGTGAACAAGTGTTAGACTTAGTTAAATTAGTATTTAAATTAGGGTTTCTGACCTAGTTTTGCAAAAACATTAATTTTATCTATTTTTTAGTAAACCAGATCCAATTTTTCAGGATTTGAATATTTTTGTAAAGGCTATAAAGCCTAAGACTTATGTTACAAAAAAGGTTCGACTTCGGGGACCTATATACCATTACTATTATCAAGCTTCTCATATTTCTCATGACCTAATATAAGCTCTTTTGCTATCATATGTTCAGCTTCCATTTATTTTATGTTATGTGCTTATGCTTGAATGCGTTATTTAGGTTTATTCATGTTATTTAATGTCTGATAGCTGTCATCCTATCTATATATTGATTATTTGAATTACAAGCACCTTCCTTGTTATAATTAGCCATTTATACATAAATGTCTTATGTATGAATCTTCCAACATGATAAGTTCTCCATCCTTTCACCCTATTATCAAATCTTTGAACAATGGTAGTTAGAAGCCTTACACTTTATTGAGTTTCATGCATGTGTTGAGAGTGTGAGGTCCTATAGGTCACTTGACTTGATCCATTTGAAAAACCATAAAAACATTTAATTTACCAGGAATCCTCAAACTGCAACCTAGAGGAGGTTCCTGGAGTGATAACAACCCCCAACGCAACAGAAGAGCCGTCAACATGCACGTGGAACTCCTTGTTCCAATCAGGGAATTGTTGATGTATTTGTAAATTTGAAATGTATTAATTTATATATATTATGTATTTTACCCCGATGTTCCTATCAGGAAGTATTTGTAATGTAAATTCATTGAGGTTAACCCTCCATTGTAAGTCGGGGCAATAGTCCCCATAATTGAGTTAAGGTTAACCCTCCTTTTTGATCGAAGGGCAAAGTATCCACAGTTATGGGGCACTAGGGTTATTAGACTCTCCTAGAGATGTCGTCCCTTCTAATTAGTTGTTAAGTGAGGCTGACTTGTTGGAGTGGACATTAAGTGAACAAAATAATATAAATAGAGAGTGAGCCTCTCTATTTATCATACACACACTCACTCACTAAGGAACATGAGTGAGAGTGGAGAAGCTCTCTCAAGTGTGAGAGAGAGAATAGATGCTGGAGATCATCTTTTCTGTCCTTGGGTTTTACCGCTGCTATTGGTGCTCATTCTATCTCTGAGGAAGTTGTGGGGTTTTCTCCTTTATGGTTTCCCTGAGGAAAATATCTTGTGTCTATTGTCTCTTGTGATTTTTGTTGTGCATGTTATTCTCTCAGACAAGATCCTAGATCATATTTCTTAAATGATAAAAATCTAACATGGTATCAAAGCTAACCTAAGAAGAAGACACTGTGTAGCTGTGGAAGCTATGGATTCTTACTTTTTGGGTATCTCTCTGCAATCCATAAACACAAGTATGCTATACTAACTCTCCATTGAAGGGCGCATCTTTCTATCGAAGCAAAATTTGATTCCGGGCATTTTTCAGTTTGTGTTGCAGGAAATTAGGGCTTTCTACAAAAGAGGAATTTTTGATTGAGCCCAGCATAGGATTTTTCTCCTCATAAAAATAAACTTTTAGAGGCCTAGTTCAATATTTTTGGTTGGGTGAAACTCCGGGAAAGTCAAACCCTACTTTGACCCCGGGCCTGAAAAACCCTAAAATACTAAAATGGCTAATGTTGGTACATTCACTATATCTCAGGATCGAAGAAGTATCAAGGGCTGAAACTTTCACATCCCAAAGATACAATCCTAATGTATCCTGTGTAACATTTTCAGCCTCATATTCTCTATATTCGAGGAGATATGTTTCCTCCAAATTAGGGTTCCAACCTCTTCCAGGATTCATCCCTAAATAGGACACCTAGGGAGAATTGCAATATATTAGGCTACAAAGATCCAAATTAAATTTTGAAAGATGTTCCAAATAGGGCACAGACTTTAATTTCTTTGTTAAAATTTTTAGACCCTGATGATGAAACAAGGACATGTGGAAGTCTGTACATGTTCACTATGCAGAACAGTCCTGAAATAAGTCACCTTGGGAAAACTCTCATAAGTCCCAATTGGTGAAACCAATTCTGGTCAAGCCTATGGTGTTGGAAAGCACACAGATGAAGTTACGTCAGTACAAAATTTTAGACATAGAAGAGGGTTAATTTCAGATATACCAGAGAAAAAGTATCAGGCATTTCTATAGAAGAAATTGGAAAACTAGGGCTTCCTATTCTGGGAGCTTCCCTCCACCATTTTTAGAAAAGGAGTACATTGGACAACTCACCTTGAAGAGGTATATCTTTCTATCCAATTAGATCTGAAATATTCCAAGTTTTGAAAATTATGGTTTCTCTAACAAACCCTAGATCAGCCAACTACGAAACCAGGATGAACACCTCAAATCGGTAAGATCTAATAGTTTGCTATTTACATTTGAGGTTCTCATTTCTAAATGACTAGTCACACCAAATCGATGACAATATTGGTGAAATTGAAAAATTCCAACCATGGGAGTGTTGGATCTCAGTGGTTCTTGAAGAAAATGAATTGGACACCTACATAATTGGAGAGAATCCAGTTCCAGAGGGAGATGAGGCTAAAAGCCTTACACGAGAAGAACTTGGTCAAGGCCAAGAAAATCATTACTGATTCAATCATGGATCACCTTATACCACAAGTGTCTGCCCTAAAGACACCGAAAGAGATGTTTGATTCCTTGACCAAGATATTTGAAGGGAAGAACATAAATCATAAGATGAATTTGAGAAAATAGTTGAAGAATGTGAATATCCCGAATGAAAAGACCATGCAGTCATACTTTACCAGGGTCTCTCAAATCAAAGAACAACTTGAAGTAGTAGAAGAAGAAGTGGAGAATGCAGAAGTTGTGATAACCACCTTGAATGACCTCCCAAGATCATGGGATTCATTCATTCAAGGAATGTGTGCCAAAAGGAAGTGATTACTTTCAACATACTCTAGGAAGAGTACACACAAGATGAAGCTCGATTTATAATAAGATAAGAAAAGATGGGAGAAACTGAAGACCAAGCTCTCACCATCCAAAGAATATCCCTTAAGCGATGAGGAATACGAAGGACTCAACTCTTGAAGAAACTCTTATCCATCTTATCATTTGGATAAGAAATTATGAATGAAGAAGATGATGAAGTTGAAGGCTCAAGAAGGAGTCTACCCACAAAACAAATAAAGATAAGTATTCAATTGTCATTTCATGATATTATTTTGTTATGCATTGTTTATATTTAGTTGATGTATTATGCATGATAGAATGTTTGAAATAATGCTAGTATACTACTAATATGAATGTGATGGGTAGGTAGCTCATGGTGCTATACAACTCTCCATTGCTACTTATCTAGAATGAAACCTCTTTGTTGACATATTGGATTAGTGCACAATCGCAATGTTGTAATGGTAGAGATGGAAGGCATCTAGAAAGTTTCTGTGAGATATGGATGAATGTTGTATTGGATAAAATAGTTGCATGATCATATATTTATGAAAAAGAATTTTTCATTATGAACATGCCTTATGAAATGTTTCTAACCATACAAGTGATGCATTTAACTTGTAGGAAAGATCGTGTACAATTTCCTACAAGAAAAGAAGGACAAGACTTATTTTGAAGAACAAGTGATGACAGTTCAAGAAAGAATCCAAGATGAAGAATAATATGATGATACTTTCAAAAGAAAGAAAGAGGCCTCAGAGACACTCTAGTTATGTGACATTGTTGAGCGACATCATTGATATAGAGTCTTCCAGCTATGAAGAAGTAGCGAAGAAGAAAGGGAAGGAGAATACCAGTTCAAGAAGATTGATGTCTAGGATGCAGTATTGAGACCTGAAGAGAAGTATGTGGGATACAAGTCAATATTCATAGCATGAGGCTTCTCATGGAAAGGAGGCATAGACTACAAAGAGACATTTTCAACCACTAGAAAGACACATGTCAGGAAAAATTATGTGTGCAAATGAAAAAAGGCCTTGTACAAGCTTAGAAGACACCCATGGGATAACACATACATGAGGAGCTTGAAGATTACCTATAGTGATGACGATCTTAACCTTTGCTACAAGGTTGAATATGAAAGCCTATAGAGGATGACAAGTTCATAGATGGGTGCAAGAAGAACTTTTGAAAAGGTTCAAGATAGAATATCTTGGTATTCAGTGACCGTAGATAGATACATAGAATATTAGTAGCAAAGGAAGCTACTTGTCGCTCCAGTACAAAATGTTTTAGTGCATAGAGTACAAAATACAGAGGGAGTATAATGCTTCACTTCAAAGGGAGTGATTGTAGAAAATCCTGAGGTTTGACATGGTATGACATGATGGAAATCTTACTGATGGCTCTAGGAGTTACTGAGAGTAAAGGAGATTCCAACCTTTACTTCAAGGTTGAAGGTGGAATACCAGTGATACTCATGTTATATGTCGATGGCTTGTTCCTAACATAAAAGAGGAACTCATTAAAGTTGGAATAATGAGACTTGCTTCCGAGTTCGAGATGAAGGACTTGGATATGATGCATTACTTCTAGGCATGGGGGTGTGGCAAAATGCAGATGGAATATCCATGGGATAAGGAAAGTATGTAGTAGAGATCCTGAAGAGGTTTAGGATGATGGAATGCAAGGCCATGGACACACCTATGGCATTGAACCTGAAGCTATTGAGTAATGCTTCATCAGAGTCAGTTGATGCCATGATGTATCGTCAAATGATTTGTCCCTTGATGTACCTAACCAATACGAGACTATATATTTGCTTTGCTGTGAACACATTGAGACATGTTCAAATGATGAATGCAAAGCATGCATTAAGGTACCTGAAGGGTACAGTTGATTATGGGCTCAAGTATGAGGAGAATCAGAACATTAAACTGGAGGGTTATGTGGATTCGGATTGGGAAGGCAGTGCCATTGATAGGAAGAGCACTTCTTGGTGTAGCAGGAATCAGTCCTGCTTGGCACTGAGTAGAGCTGAGGAAAAATATGTTTCCACTTGATATTTGGCAGTTACTATGTTTATTTTGAAAACTACTATCTGATTTGATTGATTTGACTTGCACTCT
Organism: Pseudotsuga menziesii; assembly: GCA_001517045.1. NCBI lineage: Eukaryota > Viridiplantae > Streptophyta > Pinopsida > Pinales > Pinaceae > Pseudotsuga > Pseudotsuga menziesii. Next base: position 633,535 of record LPNX010694164.1, read on the forward strand.
TGTATGATGCAGAGAGGAGTAGTGAAGCTCCAGTTTATGATCCAGATTGAGATCTCTTGAAAGAGGGAGTTCTAGCATAGCTGGTGAGACAGGTTGTCCGAGCATAAATCCTTGCCAAGCTTGTAGGTTTCTCAAATGTAATCAGTCCTGCAGGTTTTCCTCAAATGTAATCAGTCCTGGCGAAGCTCGCAATTAATTTTTGGACGTAATCAGCCATGATGTGATTCTATACTAAAAAATCCCAGAGTGAAGGTTGAGTACTTTAGGGAGAAACTTGGTGTTCTCCAGATCGAGGTTCCCTCAAAAGGGAATTGATGTGTTCGTTGGCCTTTATGACATTGTGGAAGGATGAGCTTCACATGGTCAGATGTAAGTACAGATATGCTCTGATGTGATTGTTGCTTGTGTTACCACATGATCAGTGTAGAGACATTATAATGTGATTGAGGGATGTGTTCCCACATGATCAGTGTAGAGCCATTCTGATGTGATTGAGGGATATGTTCCCACATGATCATATATAAGTGCACAGATTCTCTGATGTGATTGTGGGTTGTGTTACCACATGATCAGTGGAGAGATATTCTGATCTAATTGTGGGATGTGTTCTCACATGATCAGTGCAGAGCCATTATGATGTGATTGAGGGATGTGTTCCCACATGATTGGATGTAAGTGCAGTGCCTTTTTGACATGATGAAGTCAGATGTAAGTGCAACTCCTTTCTGACATGATGAGGTCAGACGTAAGTGCAGAGCCTTTCTGACATGATGAGGTCAGACGTAAGTACAGAGCCTTTCTGACATGATGAGGTCAGATGTAAGTGCAGTGCCTTTCTGACATGATGAGGTCGGATGTAAGTATTGTTCCAGATTAAGCACCCTTGTAACCTAGGGTCTGGGTTTACCAACTTACTACTAAACTTAAAGACAATCATCTTTAACAGAGAACATAAAGGAAATTGGAAAAAAGTCTTGACTTACCTAATTACTGATGGTTGATCCAAGGTTGATCTTATTCCATTCCTCTTCTCTCCAAATCTTCTAGGGATGCACCTCTTTCACCTGTAAAGAGAAAATTCTCCCAGTACTATCTTATGTATGTATATATAAGAGGTTAGATAAACAATACATCCATTATATAATCAAGAATATTCATTAACCACGATACATGAAAGAGACTCAACACAATGTTGGAAGAAGAATTCTCTTTATTAACAATCAGTGAATGAGATAAGAGTACAACCCAACTTCTGAGACAAGGAATCCTCTGCAACCAAAGGACTCTATGTTCTATTGAATGCAAGGCCATGGACACACCTATGGCATTGACCCTGAAGCTATTGAGTAATGCTTCATCAGAGTCGATTGATGCCATGATGTATCGTTAGATGATTTGTCCCTTGATGTACCTAACCAATACGAGACTAGATATTTGCTTTGCTATGAACACATTGAGACATGTTCAACTGATGATTGCAAAGCATGCATTAAGGTACCTGAAGGGTACAGTTGATTATGGGCTCAAGCATGAGGAGAATCAGAACATTAACCTGGAGGGTTATGTAGATTCAGATAGGGAAGGCAGTGCCATTGATAGCAAGAGCACTTCTTGGTGTAGCAGGAAGCAGTCCTGTGTGGCATTGAGTACAACTGAGGAAAAATATGTTGCCACTTGCTATTTGGGAGTTAGTATGTTTCTTTTGAAAACTACTATCTGATTTGATTGATTTGACTTGCATTCTTGTATGATGCAGAGAGGAGTAGCGAAGCTCCAGTTTGTGCTCCAGATCGAGATCTCTTGAAAGAGGGAGTTCTAGCATAGCTGGTGAGACAGGTTGTCCGAGCATAAATCCTTATGAAGCTTGTAGGTTTCTTAGACGTAATCAGTCCTGTAGGTTTTCCTCGAATGTAATCGGTCCTAGCGAAGCTCGCAATTTATCCTTGGACGTAATCAGCCATGATGTGATTCTATGCTAGAAAAGGCCAGAGTGAAGGTTGAGTACTTTAGGGAGAAACTTGGTGTTCTCCAGATCGAGGTTCCCTCAAAAGGGAATTGATGTGTTCGTTGGCCTTTATGACATTGTGGAAGGATGAGCTTCACATGGTCAGATGTAAGTGTAGATATGCTCTGATGTGATTGTTGCTTGTGTTACCACATGATCAGTGCAGAGACATTCTAATGTGATTGAGGGATGTGTTCCCACATGATCAGTGTAGATCCATTCTGATGTGATTGAAGGATATGTTCCCACATGATCATATATAAGTGCACAAATTCTCTGATGTGATTGTGGGCTGTGTTACCACATGATCAGTGGAGAGATATTCTGATGTAATTGTGGGATGTGTTCTCACATGATCAGTGCAGAGCCATTATGATGTGATTGAGGGATGTGTTCCCACATGATTGGATGTAAGTGCAGTGCCTTTTTGACATGATGAAGTCAGATGTAAGTGCAACGCCTTTCTGACATGATGAGGTCAGACGTAAGTGCAGAGCCTTTCTGACACGATGAGGTCAGACGTAAGTGCAGAGCCTTTTTGACATGATGAGGTCAGATGTAAGTGCATTTCCTTTCTGACATGATGAGGTCGGATGTAAGTGTTTTTTCGGATTAAGCACCCTTGTAACCTAGGGTCTGGGTTTACCAACTTACTACTAAACTTAAAGACAATCAGCTTTAACAGAGAATAGAAAGGAAATAGGAAAAAAGTCTTGACTTACCTAATTACCGATGGTTGATCCAAGCTTGATCTTCTTCCATTCCTCTTCTCTTCAAATATTCCAGGGATGCACCTCTTTCACCTGTAAAGAGAAAATTCTCCCAGTACTAGCTTATGTATGTATATATAAGAGGTTAGATAAACAATATATCCATTACATAATCAAGAATATTCATTAACCACGATACATGAAAGAGACTCAACACAATGTTAGAAATAGAATTATATTTATTAACAATCAGTGAATGAGATAAGAGTACAACCCAACTTCTGAGACAAGGAATCCTCTGCAACCAAAGGAATCTGAGTTCTACTGAATGCAAGGCCATGGACACACCTATAGAATTGACTCTGAAGCTATTGAGTAATGCTTCAACAGAGTCGATTGATGCCATGATGTATCATCAGATGATTTTTTCCTTGATGTACCTAACCAATACGAGACTAGATATTTTCTTTGCTATGAGCACATTGAGACATGTTCAACTGATGATTGCAAAGCATGCATTAAGGTACCTGAAGGGTACAGTTGATTATGGGCTCAAGTATGAGGAGAATCAGAACATTAACCTGGAGGGTTATGTGGATTCGGATTGGGAAGGCAGTGCCATTGATAGGAAGAGCACTTCTTGGTGTAGCAAGAAGCAGTCCTACGTGGCATTGAGTATAGCTGAGGAAAAATATGTTGCCACTTGCTATTTGGGAGTTAGTATGTTTCTTTTGAAAAATACTATCTGATTTGATTGATTTGACTTGCATTCTTGTATGATGCAGAGAGGAGTAGTGAAGCTCTAGTTTGTGATCCAGATCAAGATCTCTTGAAAGAGGGAGTTCTAGCATAGCTGGTGAGACAGGTTGTCCGAGCATAAATCCTTGTGAAGCTTGTAGGTTTCTCAGACGTAATCAGTCCTGTAGGTTTTCCTCGAATGTAATCGGTCCTAGCGAAGCTCGCAATTTATCCTTGGACGTAATCAGCCATGATGTGATTCTATGCTAGAAAAGGCCAGAGTGAAGGTTGAGTACTTTAGGGAGAAACTTGGTGTTCTCCGGATCGAGGTTCCCTCAAAAGGGAATTGATGTGTTCATTGTCCTTTATGACATTGTGGAAGGATGAGCTTCACATGGTCAGATGTAAGTGCAGATATGGTCTGATGTGATTGTTGCTTGTGTTACCACATGATTAGTTCAGAGACATTCTAATGTGATTGAGGGATGTGTTCCCACATGATCAGTGTAGATACATTCCGATGTGATTGAGGGATATGTTCCCACATGATCATATATAAGTGCACAGATTCTCTGATGTGATTGTGGGTTGTGTTACCACATGATCAGTGGAGATATATTCTGATGTAATTATGGGATGTGTTCTCACACGATCAATGCAGAGCCATTATGATGCGATTGAGGGATGTGTTCCCACATGATTGGATGTAAGTGCAGTGCCTTTTTGACATGATGAAGTCGGATGTAAGTGCAACGCCTTTCTCACATGATGAGGTCAGACGTAAGTGTAGAGCCTTTCTGACATGATGAGGTCAGACGTAAGTGCAGATCCTTTCTGACATGATGAGGTCAGATGTAAGTGCAGTGCCTTTATAACATGATGAGGTTGGATGTAAGTGTTGTTTCGGATTAAGAACCCTTGTAACCTAGGGTCTGGGTTTACCAACTTAGTACTAAACTTAAAGACAATCAGCTTTAACAGAGAATGGAAAGGAAATAGGAAAACAGTCTTGACTTACCTAATTACTGATGGTTGATCCAAGCTTGATCTTCTTCCATTCCTCTTCTCTCCAAATCTTCCTGGGATGCACCTCTTTCACCTGTAAAGAGAAAATTCTCCCAGTACTAGCTTATGTATGTATATATAAGAGGTTAGATAAACAATATATCCATTACATAATCAATAATATTCATTAACCACAATACATGAAAGAGACTCAACACAATGTTGGAAGAAGAATTCTCTTTATTAACAATCAGTGAATGAGATAAGAGTACAACCCAACTTCTGAGACAAGGTCTCCTCTGCAACCAAAGGACTCTGAGTTCTACTGCTCCAAGACTTCTAAAGATATATCACTGGCATAAATTTTCTCTCCAATCTTGATTGATTAATGCCCTCCCCAAGGCCTCTATTTATACTTTGGGAAATAGAGTGGTTTCGAAGGTTGAGGAGGTTGAAACAGTTAGGATAGTTAATGATTAAGGCCCAACTAATATCCATTAATTGTGTTTTATATTTTTTAAGGTCGAATCAAGATGTACGTGAGTATTGATGTAGGCAACCCGCGTATGACACATGAGTTGCTTAAAGGAAACCCACGTACGCTGATGTACGTGGGTTGCAATGTAGATAGTCGTGTACAGTACGCGAGTTGCAAATGGAAATAGTTGCATACGTATGCAAGTTGCAATGGAGATAGTCACGTATGCAACTCAAGAATTAGAAAAATAATATGGCAAGCTGGTTCAAGGGTAAATGCATCCCAAGTCATGCCCATCTATAGTGTTTTGGAAAACTTCAATCCTAAAATTTCCTTTTTTGTACCAACATAAGGAATTTCGGCACTCGGATGGAGAAGTGCCATTTGGGTTGATAACAGATGCCCCCTAATGTGTGAGGTCAGAGGGAAACGATGGCTGAAATACATTATGATAATTATCTTGGAGAACTTAGAAGTCCAATGGAGCAGAGGTAGTACTTGAAACAAATACATAATAATGTCATACACAAAGTCATATCTGAGGATGCTAAGTTCAACATACTGGAACACTAGCTCCTTTACAATATTTGAGTACATAATATGATACGGGTACAAAACCATGTATATTACAAAGGTGGATCGAAGCCACAATATACAATGATGATGAGTCTTCAAAGATCTGCAAGCTGTGTAAGTGATTAGAACATAGTCTTGCGCAACTTAGTCCATAGATATGAACCTAAGGTTTTTGTAAAAAATCCCAAAGAACCAGTACAATCCAAGCCGTGTGAATAGATGTTATTGAAGTCGAACATGGATAGGATTCAATGGATTTTCAACCAATAGGTGATAATTGACAACTGAAGAAAAGGAATTCACCAATAATGAAAGTGAATCCTAAGGTACAATCGTCAAAAACTCTAGGTCTTCGTCGTGATGAAGTGCTGATGTGGAACCACACTGTGATTAGGAAGGCAATAGATCCTCCAACGGATCACAAGAGTGACTAGGAACTCTGTAAAGGAAGGGAAACGCAAGTAATAACATATAGGATAATGATGGAATCAAGATATAGATTAGATATAAGGTTAAATCCTTGAACAATGAGCATGACACAAAGATGACCCAAGGCAGCTTTTAACTTTGCAAATAGTACAACTAGACTTATCTATCATGTAGGAAACATGATCAGATTCCACAGGTATAACTAACAAGAGGAGGAGTAAGAAACTCCAAGTAATAGCTGAACTGAAAGTGAACACTGAAACATGAGTATCGGAAAAGACAGAGTGCTATGTTCAAGGAATACATACTGCCACCGATTGAGAACCAAAATAAAACTTCATCCTTCTCTTTCCTGTTAAATTTTAACGAGTCCAGGAAAGTCAACTCAAGTCTCTCTTCATTTTTTGACAAGCTTGAAGAGAGAAAGGGAATAATGCCTGATAGTGTCACTGATTCATGGATTTTATGATCCTGAACTAATACCTACTCACTTGGTGCTTTCAGGTTTAGAGAGTTTAAAAACTCTGAAGAACACTCCAAGGGGGTCCTTTTTCGTCCAATTTAGTCTCATGAGGCCGAAAAAGTGTAAAACATACCACAGAAGAACTCTTTTAACTCACGTAGAAGAAAACGTGAACCTTTTTCGTTCTTAAACAGGGAGGTCCGAAAAAGGTTAAATTACCACCTACCCAACGCTCCTTTGAGAGCAGCATATAGCTTGAGTTTTACAAGTGTGAAGGAAATAAAGATCACTCGGAAAGATCCATTTGAGTACAAGAAATGGGGCTTACAACAATAAACTAGATGATTTGTTCTTGGTGTTTAATGAGCATGAGAAAGACATGGAGTACAATCGAAATCTTTTTCATGTTTTAGGTCCAGAGCATGAAAAAGAGAAAACTGAGCTCATGCCAGGTGTTGCTTTTTCATAAATTTAGTCCCTTAGGTCCGAAAAAGTGATAAACCTGTACCTAAGAATATTTTTCTCAATTCCATAGAAAAGAGAGTGATCCTTTCTCGTATTATTCCACATGGTCTGAAAAAGAGATAACCTACCAAAAATGCGGATGCCCATTCATATATTCTTAATGAGCTTGAATGGACAAGTTTACTCGGCAATCAAGTATATTTTGAGGAGTTAGACCTGGGCCTAAAGAAACTCCATAAGGGTGGGGAGTCTTATAAAGGGATATCTTGTAAAAAGAGACCAAAATGAGGCTTAAATTGGTGTGAAAAATAGATAAGAAGACTCCCCTGAACCTATGATAGCTGCAGCATGAGTATCGAAAGATAATAAGTAGGTTCTAAATGAGGATACTCATGGGAGGAAAGTCCTATCCACGGAATAACAAAGGCATAAACGAGGAACTAATGGTTAAAAGTACCATAGTCCATGGTCAAAGTGTTAATGCTAGGATTAAGATTGACTAGGTATAAATGCAAAATGCATGTGAAATGACCAAAAAACCATCCTATATGAGAAAAAAATAACTTTAAACGACCATAGACCTGTCACATTGAAGAAAAAGATATGGCATTAGTTTGATTTTATATAAAAAATATGAACTATAGGGAAAAAACCCACTTTGAAAATAATATTTCTATAAATAGTCCAAAATATAAATCAAAACTCACCATTTGATTTTTTACCCAAAATAGACAATTTTTACCTCTACCTTTGATTTCTCGGTGTGGACGACTCGGTGGACAATTCTCGAAACCGCAAGTGCAAGGTAAAACTACACTCCATGCTATTTCATTTGATCTAAGAAAATTTCAATTTTTGGCCCAATTTTCATGTTTTCCAACACCCTCAAAGCATGAACGATATGTACACGTGTATGGTATATCAAAATTCATGTACACACATTCTGTACATGGGTTTCCCGAAGGAGATTCGTGTACAGTACGTGACTTGTCCAAAGGACAGTCGCGTACACTGTGCGAGGTAGAAAAAGGTTATGCAGGGCCAAAAAAACAAATTTTTATATGAATTTAACGGTTTATAAATGGCTTGTTTAACATATTGAAATATGGTGCTTGAGTGGATGGAGAGGGAACATGAAGACATGGACTAAGAAGCTCTACAAGATGCCCCCATGGTAAATTCTTTACGGTAAAGTGGGTTATTGAAATTCTTCTATACCTCACCTATGCGATCAAATGTCTTCCTATTAGAGTTTTTGATAAACTTTTGGGATCACAATCTTGGTATGTTTGACCTTCAAGGTGAGTTTCTAGAGGTTACCTTGGAAGATGTCTATTTTATCTCCGGTTTATCACGGCAGGGAGCTCCGATGAACTTGGAAGGTACTGGAAGAGGCAGTGAACTTATAAGTGTACAGAACTACATAGATATATACTACGAGCCTGGCACTCAAAAGAGGGGTAGTTCCATCCCTATTGTTCATATTCGCAACTTTCCCTTATAGGTATTGGCGATTACTATAGTGATGGTTGCAGGGTGATCATCACTTCACCTTGCAACTCAGAACCAAATAAGACTTACAGTGGACTATCTACAGGGAGCTATATATGACTGGTGTTTAAGAATAATCCTGATAATGAGGAAGCCGCTCTCTGATTGCAAAAGAGGCAGACAGAAAAATTTTGGTTATTCCAACATATTGGTAGCTTTTTTATTTGAGAGGGTTCCTGCTGTGAGTCATGTAGTACCATTACCAATTTGTTCTCCCCATCAGCCTAGACTAAGTAGGTGGGGAGAGATCTTCCTCCACCAGGGAGGCGGTGGATCGGTTCAGAGCATATACGACGACGACTTCTACTTTTGGTGGGAGCGACAGTTACCAGCCTTGGAGAAGTTTCCATATGTTGGACTAGATTTTTGAGGTGATACTGTCCTTGTCCTCCCTCCTGGATGATCCTAGGAAGAGTTAGGTACTTTTGTTTTCAAATTTTAAAATTTTTATGGATTGTAATTAAAAGATATATATAAATGTAAAAGAATTTTTAATCCTCTTAAAATGTCAAAATGTAGATATTGGACCAATCGGCCCTATTGGTCATACATGCATGTATGTTCCTTCTTTGGTGGGAGAGGACTAGGGTTTGATTAGGGTTCTTGATGGAAAGCTAGCCAGGCTTACCCAGAGAGTACCTACAATACACATTGAGCATATCCCTGTCGTCATGCAGGAGCTAGTGGTTGGTATACCACCTGTCTCGATACGCCTTATGAGGCGGGTAGAGAGAGAAATACTTGTGTATATTGATGTCGTTGAGGCTTCTGCAGTCAAGGAGGCTGAAGAAGCCTGAGTGTAGGGTGATCAGGGGGACCAGGGTGGTCAAGATTAGACTTAGGAGCATTTTATGGACTTTGATCCATGTTTTGTATATTTTTTGTATATTATACAGTTATGAATGGATCTGAGGATCAGAAACTCTACCTATCTATATGGATAGATATTCACACACACACACACACACACACACACACACACACACACACATATATATATATATTGTGGCAGTTTTATTTACAAGTGTTTTGTTATGTGTCTACTATATATTTTTATGCAAAATGTGTTAAGTGCCAATCCGAGATATAATTAGCATACACATCAATTAATGAATTTTGATTTCTTGGATTATGATTGAATGTAATAAACTCAAAATTTATTTTCAATAACCTAACTTGCATAAAATGACATACTAAAATAGGGTTCCACACCTGATAAGCTCGATTGAGCTAGGAAACCACCAGTTAAGAGTCAATTCAGACTTCCAGCTGAGTGATACCATGTGACAAAGCATCCCATAAAAGCTCAAGATATTTCCAACAAGATAGGAACATGACACATGTAGAAGCACCCTCATCGAAAACTACCCTTCCAATGGTTTTTCCACCATGGATGACATCTATCGATAAGTCTGCATGATATGGCAGGCGAATTGTGACATTAGACAAATTAAATTTCGCCATGAGGCTCGATGAGTCCATACTTGCTAAGGCTTCTAAGAGTGCATCTCATTGAGAGGGACAACTTTGTAGCACCTCTAAAGCTGACATCGCATAAGGAGTCTAGGCTAAGTTTTCAACTATGGATTAGTTTTATGTAGGCCTAGCAATGGGATTATCAATGGTTTTCTTGAAGACACCTTTCAGAATCTTTGGCATAATTTCGGCAGGCTTCTCAATCATGAGAGGGTTGGAATTTTCACCTATTGACTTACCCTTATCCGAAGCCTATTTTTCATAGTTCTTGTTCCTGGTATGTATTAAAGTATTGGATCAAACCATGTTGATATAATTCAAGTCAAGAGCATTTGGAGTTCCCCCTACTGCATTTGAAGTTGAATTTTGTCCTTGGGGAAAAGGATCCTTCAAGACAGCCAATTGTTGGCCTTTTAACAGCTTCTAATATTGTTCCATAAGGGGACATAGATGGGTCAGGTAATCTTCATGGCACAACTTACATGGTAATTTCACCTTCTTCTTTTCATTTTTTTCCCCATCAGAATTGTTTGTGGTTTTTGCTTGTTTTGGTTTCCGTCACCCTTTTTTCCTTTCTTCTTTTTCCCACCGAGCTGCTAATTTCCCTTCTAAGAGGATTGTGCAAAAACATTTGCATTTTCGGGTGAGGGGGAAGCCTTTGCTGCCTCCACTGTAGAATGTTTGATAGATAGATGATGAAGATATTTAGCCAAATATTCTACAGTGGGAGAATTCACAGAACCAACCACACCATCGGCATGGGGTCCAATCTTAGGTTTCTCTACATTGTGCATTGGCATCGATGCCTCAGGGATAATTTCATATAAAATCCCAGACTGAGAATATATCAAATCTAGTTGTTGGGCCTTGAGGATAGCTTCTTCCTCATTGGTCACTCCTGAAGTAGATACATCCTTAAATATATATGGCAATAGGGATTTAAGGAACCATTCTAATAATAACTTGGGAGGAATAGTGACATTAATAAGGCTTTTCCGTCTTCTCCACTCTTGGATGTGATATGAAATATGAGTGGACTTGTCCTACCGAAAGGTAGACAACAAGTTTGTCCCAAAATCATATCGGACAGGAAGTTGGAAGTGACTAAGGAATACATTAGCCAAGTCCCAAAAACTATTAAACGTAGCAGAAGGAAATTCAATATACCATTTTGCTGAAGTATTGGTTAAATTTCTTTGGAACAGCCTCAACCAAACTGAATCTTCGTTTAGTGAGTTGGAAGAGCACCACAAATGGAGAGTGGTGACATGAGCTCCTGGATCATCACCAACTTTGCCTTTGAATTTTGGTATATCCGAGGGAAGCTTGGTAGGAATGGGTGGCTAAGAGGAGTTATGTCTCACCGAGTCATTCATTAGTTTCAAAAAATATGGCAAATTTAACGTTTCCAGGAAAGGTAGCTTGGGTCTAATCATAGCACTAAAAGTACCAGCTTGGGGATTAGAGGGACTTGCCCCATATTCCCATATGTGAAGGTGGGGTTACCCCCCTGCTTCCAGTTGTGAAGTGGTTGGGCTGCTTTGGAAAGGATTCCATCCATAAGCCATCGGATTTTTTATGTGCAGTGTAGTATATGAGGTTCTAGCTACCCTAGTCAAGGCTGGGGTTTGGAATACAGGAGAAGGTATCCCTCCACTGAAAAGCAAAAAAGGAGAACTCATGAATGGATCTGAAACTAGAGTTTGAAAACCTTGACCATAAGGATTAGGGTTTCTGAACTACACCCCTACATATGCGGGTGTTGGGACTGCATATGGAGTGGATGGGGGAATGTGCCCCCCATTCCAAGGAAACCCTGGACAAGAGCTGAGGATCCTATAGGGCCACTCTAATCAATGTGTGCGAAGAAAGTAGGAACTGTAGGTACACTACGAATCCCAGTGAACATAACACCAGAAGCACCTGCTAAACTTGTGGGAGACGGTGGTTGAACCACTCATCTAGCTAGAGTTAATGGTGTAGTAGGTATATTTGTTCTAGGGGAACCTAGTTAGGGAGGTGGAACCCCTTCAGCCGGAGTGGATGAGGTGGAAGTAGAAGAAATTTTTCCTACAGTAGACATTATTCTGCCCAAAGGGACACCAATCATGGGTCGATTGAAAGGACGAACCTAAACGATCACCGGATCATTTAAGTTAGTTAGAGGTGAATTAAAATTCCTTGCAAACTCGTCAGCCTGCAAGTCTTCTATCTCAACTTTGTTTAAATTAAAATGGTTTTAACCAAGTTTTGTTTCACTTGTAATTTCACTAACTCCTATCGGTTCGAAAGAACCATCAGTGTCTAATATCCACCTTTGAGGGGGAGGTGGTGGTTCCAATGTGATAAGTGGAGGAAGGTTTTGCAACCTTCATGACCTTCTAATATATTGGTCTTCCATGATTGTAAATTTGACTCTTCACACCCTAAGGTCGGATAAAAACATAGACAAGCCACAGAGCAATCACCACAAAATTTCCTAAAGTCTCAACAATCACAAGGGGTATAAGATATGCTTTCCTAAAGAAAGTTGAAAGACAGTTTCTTGGTGTCCTTGAAGAGGTTCTTAGGAACAAGCGAAGGAATCACCCACCACCCTCCTACACTTTCAACAAGGGTTACCTTCCAAGCCCATCCAAGGTGAACCAGAAATAGCCTTCCGGTTTACCTTTGTATAAACCCTAGATGTCCAAGAGACTAGAGGCTACCTTAACTATATCAATAGTCTAGGGGGACAGTTGCAAGCCTGGTTCATATGCATGGGTAGGGTAGCAAAGCCCAAAAATTTGTCTAGGACAGAATCCCTAGATGCGTAAAAACCTTGGTCTACGTTTTGATAAGGAATCAGAGGGTTATCTCCTCAGTCCAATGCCTCCACGCGGCCTCATCCTTAACTCCCTTTTGAGAGGAGCTTCTCATATGCTATCAACACTGAGAAGGATTTACCTATTGATTGGCCAACTACATCTAAATTTAAGTACTTATGGGGAGTTTACACTTCCTATCCCACAAGTCTAGCCTAAGCTAGTAGGTGTATGAACCTATAAAACAAAACTTACTAACAAAACTTACTAATAAATTATAACTACTCAAAGCAAGCTTTTTTTTTGTTGTAAATATGAACTAATAAAATTGTAACTAGGAAAGACAGAGCTAAGACTTAGTTTTTTAATTTTTGAGATTTTATTCAAAAACTGAAAATAAAACTATAATATGCAATTCAAATGCAAATGTTTCCAATGATTTTCCTTTCACTTTTCAAACTCTTCAAAAAATACTATGCACCTAAATACAAAAATTCTTGAGTATGCTTGAATAATTAGACTATATAAAGCAAGCAAAATGAAGTATAGCAGATTTATGAGAACCAAAAATCAACCTATTATCTCCCAAAATAAATTTGTTTTGATAGTATGAAGAATTTAACTCATGCAATGAAGGATATGAAGATCACTGACAGTTTCAAAGCCTTTGTTTTTTATTTGGATGCAAATTTCACAAAGTTGTAGCTTCAGTGGCTTAGGAGAGGATTAGAATATCTCATTAGCCACTGAAAGATGGAAGATAAATAATAGGTGGAAGACCCCTTTGGAAGTTAGGCATATTGCTAAACTTTTCACTTCCATCGAAACAATTTAAACAACGAGTGGAGAAGATAGTGGCTAAAAGTTTTGCAATTGCAGAGAATAGACGGATTAAAAGTTCCGATGGTGGGAAGTTTTGAGTTCCAAACGCCAACATTGTGGAGTTTTAGTTCACTACGACGCCACAACTGCAAAGAAGATAGTGACTAAATGTTCCGTTTCAGACTTCTACTGACCTCCAATAGCGATGAAGTTAGATCGGAATAACTAAGGACTAAGTAGTGGCGAGGCAAAGCTGAAAGGTGCCGAAATGTTAGTGATATGAAGAACTAAATGCCATCAAAGTCAAGTATCAAAAGTTAGAACTTGAAAATACTAACTATTGGCAAAATATTTCACTGCAGAGCCGCAACGAGGGAAGAAATACTTACTACGGGTTCCAAAACAATACAGACTGATCGGCGATCGGAGGCTCTAAGGAATAACGATAGGAGAAATAGTCCCTTAGGAAGCCACAACGATGGAATAAAAATAGACGAAGGCTTCTGTTAAATGAAAAAAAATCTTCTGATAGCACGACAATAGAAGATCATAGATGATCAGAAGACATACAAACTACAGATCAACAATTTCACAATGAAGCTCCTCTGTAGTGTCGACGGCACAGAGGACTAAAGCTCTGATTCGAAACATCATCAATGAACCTCTGGCAGCAACACAATTAATTTGTTTCACCCCCAAAACTATGGTAGCATTCAAATAAAACATTCTGATGCATAAGTATTTCAGCTCCAGATCGTCGATGAGCTAGCAATGGAGAGCGCCAGCATTGAGATTTGGAGCGCCGATAAGCTAAAAGAGAAAGATGTCGATCGCCGATGAAGAGACCGTCACGATGCTAGTTATTTAAGGCGACGACATCGTGACAGCATTGGGACTTGGGGCGTCAATGGACTAGATGACAAAGCTTTCAACCAGCGACTGTGGCGATAAGGTAGAGGATCTGTTGGATTAAACACAGATATTTGGAGCGCCAAAACAGTGGTAGCATTGAGACTTGGAGCACCGATGAGATAAAATAAAAATCCCCGATCAGCGACTGCAGCGACAAGATAGAAGATCCAAGAAAAAAGCACTTCAGTTAAACACCGATACACTGGCTGTTGGCGGAAAATTTCATACTGAACTAGCAGTGAGGATGATCAATGACCACTTCAGTCATTAAAATATCACTCAGTGAACTAGATCTTCATAGTAGATAAACAAATAGTTCACAAGGGTTGGAAACCCTAATCTGGAAACACTATCTCTTTCAATTATTTTTGGTGTAAACAGATCGGACTTTCAGGATCTGTAAATTTTGTAGAAGGCTATAAAGCCCATGATTTATTTATTAATAAAGGTTCGAATATTTATTATGATTTATTATTGCAAGCCTGTTCCATTATCAAGCATCTCATATGGTTTATTCTAAATATAATCTCTTTTGTTGTGATTTGTTCAACCATCTCTTTCTTTACTGTGTTTATTTCCTAAATGTGCATTCAGGTCATTTTTCAGATTTATTAAAAAGCTAATAGTTGTCATCCTATTGGTTATTTAGTGATATTTGATTTATAAATACTATCCTCATTAGGTTTTATCCATTTATATGCATGTGTTATGTGTGTAAGTCTTCCAGCCTGGTGAGTTCTCCATACCTGCACCTTTTTGTCAAAACTACTGAACAAGTTGTAACTAAAAGCCTTGTAAACGAGTGAGCTTCATGCATGTCTTTAGAGTGAGATGTTATATAGGTTATCCGGCTTGATCCATATTAGAAAACCCTAAAAAATAGTTTAAGTTACCAGGCATCCTTGAGCTACATCCTAGAGGAGTTTCCTGGAGTAATAACAAAGTGGCGCCATTGCCAGGGATAGGAGATTGAAGCTCAGATTCCCTGGGAGACGACAGAGATCCAGGCTTTGATGATAGACAAAGCTTGGACATTATTATGGTTGTAATCATCTATCTGGTGACTCCATTGATATAAGGTGGCTTCAAGAAGAACAAGTACCAGAGAAAATCCAAAGGGGCCACCAGCAACACCTATTTCAGACCCAAAAGAAATCTTGAGGAAATCTAGGGATTTACTAAGACAGACCAGTAGTGCTGCACAAAATGCTACATCAGGTATTTCAAGAAATATTTTTGCTATTATTTCTTCTGCTAAAACTTTTAATTCCCAGAAATTTTTAGATACATTTGAAAAATATAGGGCTTGGGAATCTTCAAGCACTATTGCTTGTGAAGATCCAATCCCTAGTGACTCCACTGGGATAAGTATACCACCACCTTCTCAGCAAATATCCTCATTAGTGCTGCCTTCCACATCCCTCTCCATACCCATTTCCAATATGGCTACCCCTCAATTGTCCAAGATGGAAAGGATCCTGGTAGCTAGGTATGCACCCCTAATTTTGCCAAATCCTCTCACAACCATGCCTACCGGGGATTACCTCAAGTATGTGCCTAAGTTTACTGGGGAAGGGGATTTCACTATAGAATAACATCTAGAGGATTTTTATAGCTATGCTGAAAATATAAATATAGAACACGAAGATGTATGGACCAGAGTTTTTGTGCAAAGCTTAGATGGCCAGGCTAGGAAGTGGTTTAAGGAACTATCTGTTGGGTTAGTGGTAGGCATAGAGGCCCTAGATGACATATTCCTAAAGAATTGGGGTGAAAGGAGATACCACCTCTACTATATCACAGAATTCAGCAACCTGAGAAGAGAAAATGGTGATTCTGTCTCCAACTTTACCAAAATATTCAACAACATGTACAGCAAGATCCCCATTAAGATTAATCCCACCGGTACCTCAGCTATGATAACTTATGTGAATTCCTTTGACTTTAATTTATTCCTACTTCTCAGAGAAAGGAGGTTTTCCTCCTTCTCACTCATGCAGGATGCTTCCCTAGAGGTAGATTCAAACATTCTAGGATCTCAGAACGTCAAAGGGAAGGTAGACAGGAGAAAGCAACCAACAGACTATAGTGGGACTTCTGCATTAGAGAGCAAGATTGAAAAAATGACCAAACTTTTAGATAACCTAACTCCTGAAATGTCTAATTTGAAAGACCAAAGACACCTGCCGGTAAGGGGTAAGGGGCCAAATGACTTCACTCCTTGAAACCCAAATTTTGTTCCTAATAGAAGAGGAAAAACCTCAGTTCAGATTCTCAAAAGGGAGAGAAATCAAGGGGAAGATCAAAGGATAAGAGCTCCATTTCAAAATGTTGTATTAGAAGAAGAGCCAGAGATAATTTAAGAAGAAGGAGAAGCTGAAGACAATATCCATTGCATGGAGGATTAGGTGGACTACTCTTTTTTGACACAAGCAGAATATGAAGAAGCCCTGATTGATGAATAGATCACCTAAGAGGCTGTCTATCAGGCTTATGCTCAGGGAGGTTACCAAATGAGGTTTAGGTTGGTTTCTCCCCTCAAAAAGAATGATGTACCTATCAAGCTGCCCACTGCACCAGCTAGAAAGGTTGTTGTTTTACCAAATAAAGTGGCTATCCCATCCAAAGAATTACATAAACAAGGACCTTCAGCCACACCTGATCAAGTCCAACTCAAACCTACAGCTCATGAGGTAAGGTTTCCAGATAGGATGCATTATTCTTTTAACCTTGAGTATGAAATTCAAAAGTTGAAAACCCCTTTCCCTTTAATTGAGTTGATGAAGAATGATGCATTTAAAACCTCCATTCTGAATTCCCTTCAGCCTAAGGTGCACCATGACACTGACTTTGTGAACCTGCAAGATGACAAGCCTGCTATAACCTTGGGCCCCATGATTGAAGACATTAAGGATTCCTGCCCACCATTCTATATATGCTTGAACATCCATGATAAAATCCTCCATAACTGTCTGATGGATTCAAGACCCTCTCATAACTTGATGCCAAAGGCTATGATGGATGAAATTGGCCTCAGCATTACCAAGCCCTACCACAATTTATTCTCCTTTTACTCCAGGAAGATAAAGTGCTTGGGTCTCATCAAATACCTTGCTGTAAACTTAACTTAGTTACCTTCCAAAAGCATAATGATGGACATCATAGTGGCCGATATTCCTCCAAAATTTGGCCTCTTGCTGTCGTGGTCATGGAGCAAAATATTGGGTTGCACCCTTCAGATGGATCTCACGTATGCCACCATTCCCATGTTTGGAGGGGAGACTAAGAGACTCTACAAGGAAAATCAGCTAGCATACATCATAAGCAAGGAGAGTCGCTCAGTGAATCATCTGATCTATGCCGTGGACACCGATTTTGGATCCTACATTTTTCAAATAGACGATAATCAGTAGACATCAGTTCAGCTCACTGATCCCATGCATCCACAGCCCGAAGAAGTCACAACAGCAATCTGGACCATGTATTTCAATGGGGCAAGCACTCAAAACTCAGCAGGCACGGGTATCATGTTAATCTCCCCATCTAAGGAAAACATTCACTTTTCTTACAAGCTCAATTTCAAGATGATTAACAACGTAGAAGAATATGAAGCCTTGTTTCTAGGATTTAAAGTGGCCAAGGAGATGGGAATCATGTGCGTGAATATTTTTGGGGACGCAGACCTCATCATACAATAGGTCAACAACACTTTTCAGATGAAAAGTATCACACTAAAGGCCTACAGGGATGAGGTATGGAAACTCAAAGACTCATTTATGTTTTTTGAACTATCATATATTCCTAGGGATTTGAATCACCTGGCTGATTCCCTGGCTGTCTCTACAAGTCTTTTTGTTCCTCCTTTACCACCTAAGCTCAGCTATGACATTCAGGTCAACTACAAACCCTCTCTGCTAGACAATGTAAAATTTTGGAGGGTGTTTGAAAATGATGGGGAGCTTAGTAAATTCCTTCAGTTAATGGATGAATTCTCTGACATAAACATAGACCAGGAAAAACTTAACCTGGAGGAATCCAAGCAGCTCAAGTTAAAAGATAAAGTGACTGAGCACAATATTGTCCAATTGCCCAGCAAGTACATACCCCAAGGTCTTGTACCACTGGAAGAAAAGTTTGATCACAATGACATCCCTTTCAAGCCTTCCAAAAGGGAGCTAGATCTTGCTATCCAAGAACAAAACATAGGCAGCCATATCCATCCAAAACTAATAAATCTATCCACTAGGCTGACTGCTAAATAGAATTCTGAATATTGCAGCTTGATAAAAGAGTTTTCCGATGTCTTTGCATGAGAGTATAGTGACCTAAAAGCATATGACACCAACATCATCCAGCACGAGATTCCTTTGGAGAAGGACACCATTCCTTTAAAACAGAAGCTGAGACCCATTATCCCTCGTCTATTACCAGTGATTGAGAAAGACATCCACAAGCTCCTCTAAGCCAAGATCATAATCCCCCTCAGGTATTCCAAGTGGATTGCAAATATAGTGGTGGTAAGAAAGAAAAATGGAGAAATCAGGTTGTGTGTGGATTTTAGAAACATGAACAAATGTTCCAAAAAAGACAACTATCCACTGCCCAAGATGGAACACTTGATGCAGAAAGTCTCAGGGGCGAGGGTCATGTCCTTCCTTGATGGCTTCTCTGGATACAACCAAGTGGCTATGCACCCAGATGACCAATAGAATATTGCCTTTACCACCCCCTGGGGAACCTTCATGTATGCTAAAATGCCATTTTGTCTAATGAATGTTGGGGCTAATTTTCAGAGAGCTATGGACCTAGATTTTGTAGGGATAAAAGATAAATTTGTGCTAATATATTTGGATGACTTAACAGTTTACTCTCACAGCTATAATGACCACTTGAAACATTTAAGGAAGGTATTTCTGAAGTGCGGAAGGTATGGAATATCACTGAACCCCAAGAAGTCCCAGTTTGCACTCAATGAAGGAAAGATCCTAGGCCACATAGTATTAGCTGAAGGTGTAAAGATTGATCCAGTAAGAGTGGAAGCAATTCAGCAGCTGTCAATACCAAGGTCAAAAAGAGACATTCAGTCACTTTTAGGCAAGATAAAATTTGTCAGGAGATTCATTTCTAATTTCTCCGAGCTGGTAAAGCACATAATAGCCATGCTAAAAAAAGATGCAGAAATCAAGTGGACCGACCAAGCAAGAAACTCTTTTGAAGACATTAAGAAATCCATCATGGAGGCCCCAACCCTGATTAGTCCCCACTACACCAAGGTTTTTTACATTTTTTCTTTTTCATCTTATGACACAATGGCAGTTGTACTATTACAAAAGAGTGATGAAGGTCTTGATCATCCAGTTGCTTTATTCAGTAGAACCCTAAGAGATGTTGAGCTAAAGTATGACCCAATTGAGAAGCAGGCTTATGCTCTCATAAAATATTTGAAGACTTTTAGAATCTATATTCTTCATGCAAAGATCATTGCATATGTCCCTTCAATTGTTGTGAAGGATTTTTTGACTCAACCTGACATTGATGGGAAGAGAGCTAAGTGGATTTCCAAACTCATTGATTTTGATGTAGAGGTGAAACCCACCAAGCTGGTAAAGGGATTAGGTCTGGCCAAACTCATGGCCAAAGAAAACTGTGAAGTGATGGGAATAAATTTCACACGTGTCAGATCAACAAAGGTGCAGACTATGGTAGAAGCTGAAATAGAAGTAAATCAAGATCAGAATAATAATCTAGAAGCAGCCGAGAACATAGCTTTATGTAAGTGGTACTAAGGTATCATTCAACTTTTGTTAAAATTATAAGTTTCTCCTGATCCTACTCCTAACCAAGCATTAGCTCTTAAGTTGAAATCTGTTAAGTTTTGCATAATTGAGAATTTGTTGTATTGGAAGGATCAGTATGGAATTTTGTTAAGATGTCTAGACAAAGAGGAAGTAGAGCAGGTCATGCATCACTTTCATTCCAGTACATGTGAAGGCCACCACTACTAGAAAACCATAGCCCACAAGATCTTAAAAGTAGGATACTATTGCCTAGTCCTCTTTGCTGATGTATGCACTTTCATAAGGGCCTGTGACCAATGTCAAAGATTTATAGGGAAGTAGCAACTCAAATACTTTCCCCTTAGGCTTGTTACAGTGAATGGGCCTTTCAAGCAATGGGGTCTAGATTTCATAGGTGAAATAAATCCATCTTCCAGTGGATAGCATAAATGGATCTTGGTAGCCACTGACTACTTTACCAAATAGATAGAAGCAGTACCCACCAGAAATGCCACTCATCAAGTCATCATGAGATTCTTATATGAGAACATCTTTAGTAGGTTTGGTTGCCCAGTAAGGTTAGTAACTGATAATGTACCAGCTTTTAAGGCTGGGGCATTAGTTAGAATGTGTAAATCAATGGGTATTCAACTAGTGCACTCCACATCCTATTACCCACAAGGCAATGACCTGGCTGAGTCATCCAACAAAATATTAGTCATAATCATCAGGAAACTTCTAGACACAAATCAGAAAAGCTGGGATTCAAAGCTTAAGTTTTCTTTATGCGATGATAGGGTGACAGATAAAAGATCCATAGAGACTTCTCTATTCAAACTAGTTTATGGCATTGAGGCTATCTTTCCTATCCAGCTCATCCTTCCAGTGGCAAAGTTATTTCTGGAAGAGGAGGATGAACCAAATGATATGATGAGAAGGATGATAGATTTGGTGGAGTTACAGTAGATCATGGAGCAAGTTATAGGAAAATCGAAAGCTCATCAACAGAGGATAAAGGGAATTTTTGACAAAAGAGAAAAGGTAGACAACTTCCAGGTCAGAGATTGGGTCCTCAAGTGGGATGCTGTCAGATAGGACAAGGGGAAACATGGAAATTTTGAATCTTTATGGATTGGCCCTTTTTTTATAGGCTAGGTATATGATAATAACACCTTCAAATTGCAGAATCTGGAAGGTGAAGAGGTATTCGATGGCCCAGTAAATGGGCGGTTCCTGAAACTCTATTTTAATTGAGGCTCTGAGGTTATGATTGTAAATTAGTAGATAGTAGGTTGTTTTTCTTTCAAAATAAGACTCCATGCCCAATGGAACGATAAAGAATAGTGTTAAGTTACTTAGTTGCTTTTAGGGAAAGGCATATTGGTCTAGGGTTCTTGCGACATCACAGGGAGGTTCCCATCTCTGTGTAGGAGCCAAATGTTATCTCCCAAAATAAATTTGTTTTGATAGTATGAAGAATTTAACTCATGCAATGAAGGATATGAAGATCATTGACAGTTTGAAAGCCTTTGTTTTTTATTTGTGTTGAAATATTGTAACTTCGAAGAATATTCTATATGTATCTTTTGTGGTCCCCGAAGGTCCTACCGGGAGAACCACTTGTATTATATTGTACCCCGATGCTTCTAATAGGAAGAACTAATAAGAGTCATGAGGTAGTCCCCTCTAATTGTAAAGGTGGGTCATTAGCACCCTAGTGTGGTTACTTGAGCCTACATGTGTAACTCGAGCCTACATGTCGAATGAGTTAATTCAAGTGAACGGATGAATATAAATAGAGGTGTGGTGCTCCTCATTTGAGACACACACACACTCACTTGTGTAGCGCATTAGTGGAGAAGAGAAGAGTAGCTGGAGAAGGAGGACGATCAGGCTTTGATCTCCTTGTTGGTTTTACCTTTTACCTTATTTTTGGGGCATCTATATTGAGGAATATTTTGCTGAGTTTTTCCCAAGAGAAATATTTTTTTGCCTTTTTTATGGTTGTTCTTGTCTATCTTTCAGTGATCCTGTTTATATGCTTTTGTTATGAAATCAAAATGAAATACTAATGATCTAGCATAGCATATGAAAATTTAACATGGTATCAGAGCCACCTTGAAAGAAGACATTGTGCAACTACAGAATATAAGGCTTATTAATTTTTGGGTCTCTATCCACAATCAATCAGCAAAATAAGGCTATACTGACTCTCCATTGAAAGGTGCATCTTTCTGTCGAAGCGAAATTCGATTCCGAGCATCTTCAGTTTTGGTGCGGAAAATTAGGGCTTTCTACAGAAGAGGAATTTTTGAGTGATCCTGGAATAGGATTTTTATCCTCCTAAAAATATAATTTTAGAGACCTATATCAAGAAATTTGGTTGGGTGAAACTCTGGGAAATTCAAACCCTAGTTTTACCCCGAGCTAGAAAAACCCTAAATAATAAAACTGCTAAGTTTTTGTACATTCACTATATCTTGAGATTGGTGAAGGATCAAGAGATGAAAAGTGCATAGGCTGAAGATAAAATACTTATGTACAATTTTTTCAAAATTCATCCTCATATTTGGTATATTTCTGGAGATATGATTCCTCCAAGTTAGGGTTCCAGCCTCTTCCAGAATTCATCCCTAAACAGGACACCTGTGCAGAATTGTTGTAGCTTGGGCTACAGAGATCCAAATGGAATTCTTGAAGATGTTCCAGAAAAATCACGGACTTCAATTTCTGTGGTCCAAAGTGTAGAACCAAAAGATGAAACAGTGACACATGGAAGGCCGTACAACTTCACTGTTCTGAATAGTCCTGTAACAGGTCACCATGGGAAAAGGATCATAAATCCAAATTGGTGAAATAAATTTTGATGAAACCTATGGTGTTGAATCAGGTACATGCGAGGTTACCTCATTGAAAAATTGTAGACATAGAGGAATATTAATTTAGGAGATATCACATAAATAGTGACAGGCATTTCTGCAGAAGAAATTGGAAAACTAGGGATTCCTGTTCCGGGAGCTTCCCTCTACTGTTTTCAGAAAAGGAGTAGATTGGACAGCTCCATTTGAAGAGATATATATTTCTATCCAATTATATATGAAATATTACAAGTTTTGAAAATTAGTGTTTCTCTGACAAACCCTGGATCAGCCAGCTCCAAAAGTAGGACATACACCTCAAATCGGTAAGATATAATCTTTTGCTATTTTCATTTGAGGTTATCATTTCAAAGTGATCTATCACATCAACTTGATGATAATATTGATGAATTTGACACCTTACAAGCATGGAATTATTTGATCTCTTTGAAGAAAATGAATTGGACACCTACATGAGTAGAGAGGTTATAGTTATGAGGCTCAAAGCCTTACACCAGAAGAACTTGGTCAAGGCCAAGAAGATCATTATTGATTCAGTCACGGATCAAATTGTACCACAAGTGTCTTCTCTAAAGACACCAAAATAGATGTTTGATTCCTTGACCAAGATAATTGAAGGAAATAACATACATCGGAAGATGACCTTAAGAAACAAATTGAAGAGGTAAAAGAAGAGGTGAAGAATGCAAAAGTGGTGATAGCCACCTTGAATGACCTCCTAGGATCATGGGATTCATTCATGCGAAGAATGTATTCCAGAAGGAAGTGATTACTTTCAGCTCAACTCATAAGAAGAGAAGAAGAATATGGGAGCAATTGAAGATCATTCTCTCACCATTCAAAGAAGATCCCTCATGCGATGAGGAATATGAAGAACTCAAGAACCTCTTATTCATATTATCATTTGGATAAGAAATGATAATTTCATGAATGGAGAAGATGATAAAGAAGAATGATCAAGATGGAGTCTACCCATGAAACAAATAAAAGATAAGTATTCAATTGTCATTTCATGATATTGTTTTGTTATACATTTGATTATATTCAGTTGATGTGTTATGCATGATAGATTGTTTGCATTAATGACTGTATAGTACTAATATGCATGTGATGGGTAAGTAGCTCATGGTGCTATACAACCCTCCATTGCTACTTATTTAGAATGATGCCTCTTTGCTGACATATTGGATTAGTGCACAATCTCAATAATGTCATGATAGAAATGGAAGGTATCTAGAAAGTTTCTATGAGATATGGATGAATGTTGTTTTGGCTAAACAGTTGCATGATGCATAAGAATTTGTCGTTATGCATATGTTTTATGAAATAGTTCTAACCATGCAACTGGTGCATTTGAATTGTAGGAAAGGTCCTATACAACCTCCTACAAGAGGGATGAGACTTGTTCCGAAGAACAAGTGATGACAATTCAAGATTCACTCCAATAAAATCTGAAGCTCCCGGGGTTAGAGACACCATGATGGAAGAAAAAGCTTCAGAGAGCAGTAGATCCACCTCGAAGGATGAAGACCACCATGGGTACGAGAGATAAATCAAGATGAAGAAAAGAATGCTATGATCAAAGAATAATAGTTTATCATGAAGAATGATGTATATGATATGATTTCGAGACATAAAGGGAAGTACGTAGTATCCTCCATATGGATCTACAAGAACAAGTATACAAACCAAGGTTTGTGATTTGCCTCAGAAAGAATAGACTATGACATGACATACTCTATTGACCAGTATATATCAAGCATAGAACCACCTGTATAGAATGTAGAGGGAAGATGATACTCCACTTTAGGGGGAGTGACTACAGAAGATATCTGAGTTCGACATGGTATGACATGATGGATAGCTTCGTGATGGATCGAGACTTTACCAAGGGTAAAGTGGGTTCCAACATTCAAAGTTGAATGCAGAAGACTAGGATATGTTGATGATTTGACAAGATGAACTGATGGAAGATGTTATGATGAAAGAATACTAGAATGATGTTTGAGATATAGTACTCAAACCAGAAAGAAAGAATGTGGTATCTTACAAATGCATTTGCAAGATAAAATATGTCACTGATAGAAGTAAGGAAAGACTTGCGGTTAGAGGTTTCTATAAGAAAGAGGGAATTAATTCTGAAGAGACGCTTACTCCAGGAAGCAAGGTACACTTCCTTCAGAACTATGATGGTAGTTGCTTCCATGATGAAGTAAAGACAATCCTTCCTTAATGGTATGGTTGGGGAAGAGTTTTACATCGAAAGGATTTGAAGTTGAAGACAGGTGGACTCATATATGTAAGTTGAAGAAGGCCCTCTATGGCATGAAGCAAGCTCCCAGAGCTTGGTATGGAAGGATAGACAGTTTCCTGTCAATTATGGGATTTATCAAGAGTAAAGGTGATCCTAACATTTATCTCAAGGTTGTAGAAGATGAACCTATCATCCTGCTATTATATGTGGATGACTTATTCTTGATAGGGAAGGAGAAATAGATCATGGAAAGAAAGAAGAAACTAGCAGAAGAATTTGAGATGAAAGACCTTGGGTTAATGCACTATTTCCTAGGTCTGGAAATATGACAAAGTTCAGAAGAAATATTTCTCAACCAGGGAAAGTATGTGGTAGAGATATTGAAGAGATTCAATATGTTGGAATGCAAATCCATGGCCACACCCATGGACTCCAACCTGAAGCTGTTAGCTGATGACTCATCAGAGTTAGTGGATGTGACTCATTACAGACAGATCATAGGGTCATTTATGTACTTAACAAATACCAGACCAGACATTTGTTTTACTGTGAACACCTTAATTCAATATCTTGTTCAACAAAGATGGGTTCACCTAGTAGCTACAAAACATGTGATGAGATATTTGAAAGGGACTATAGACCTTGGTCTATACTATGATGGTGGCCATGACTACAAATTGTATGGATATATAGATGCAGATTGGGTTGGAAGTATCTCAGACAGGAAAAGCACATTAGGTAGATGCTTTTGTTTGGGGTCTGCTATGAGTTCATGGTTTAGCAGGAAACAGTCTAGTGTTTCTCTTAGAACAACAAAAGAAGAATACATAGCAGATTGCTCTGCTAAGTTGTGAAGCCATATGGCTTTAGAAGTTGATATCAGGTCTCCTTGACCTAAAGATGGATACTAAATTGATTCTATGTGATAACGAGAGTTGTGATAATAGAGAATCCTGTGTTCCATCGTAACACATAGAAATCTGATATTTCTACATACAAGATAAAGATGCAGATGATGATGTTTCAGTATTCCCATACTAAAGATATAGATGATGTTTCAGTATTTACATATTGTAGATGCAAATGATGGTGACTCCATATTTCGATACTAAATATAGAGGTGATGATGCTTTTAGTATTTCTATACTGAAGATATAGATGATGATGCTTTCAGTATTTACATACTGGAGATATAGATGGTGATAGTTCAGTATTCACATACTGAAGATGTAGATGGTGATGGTATAGATGATGATGTCTTGACAAAAACTCTGTCTCGAGTAAAGTTCGAACACTTTTTGAGACAAGATTGGTGTGGTTCGGAAAGACCTTCCCCAAAAGGGGGAGTAGTGATGTTGCAGTGGGATTGTATCATCCCTGGGTACTTTCCCTAAAGTGATCCGAAGACCTCAGTCTTCGAGAATGAAGAGGGATTGTATCATCCTGGGACATGTGTCCAGAAGTGATCCGGTGACCTCGGTCATCGAGAATGTAGCAGGATTGTATCGTCCTTGAACTTCGGTTCAGAACGGGTCTGGTGAACTTCGTTCATCGAGAAGGTGGCAGGATTGTATCATCCTTGGACTTCGGTTCAGAACAGATCTGGTGAACTTCATTCATTAAGAAGGTGGTAGGATTGTATCATCCTTGGACTTTAGTTCATAATGGATCTGATGAAATTCGGTCATCGAGAAGGTGGCAGGCTTGTATCATCCTTGGAATTCGGTTCAAAATAGATCCAGTGAACTTTGGTCATCGAGAAGGTGGCAAGATTGTATCATCCTTGGACTTCGGTTCATAACGGATCCGGTGAACTTTGGTCATCGAGAAGGTGGTAGGATTGTATCATCCTTGAAATTCGGTTTAGAACGGATCCGGTGACTTCGGTACTCAAGAACGTGTGTTGATCCCATAATTCCTAGAGGAAGGATTGTCTGAGTTCCACATATGTGTTGATCCCGTAATTCCAAAAGGAAGGATCGTTAGTAACTCCGTAAAGACCTACATCCCATAATTCTGAAAGGAAGGATAATTGACTTGATCCCATAATTCCAATAGGAAGGATTGTCTGAGTTCCACAGATGTGTTGATCCCGTAATTCCAATAGGAAGGATTGTTTGAGTTCCACAAATGTGTTGATCCCATAATTCCGAAAGGAAGGATCATTAGTAACTCCGTAAAGACCTAAATCCCGTAATTCTGAAAGGAAGGATTGTTAGTAGCTCCATAAAGACTTGATCCCATAATTCTGAAAGGAAGGATCGTCTGAGCTCCACAAATGTGTTGATCCCGTAATTCTGAAAGGAAGGATCATTAGTAACTCCGTAAAGACCTAAATCCTGTAATTCCGACAGGAAGGATCATCTGAGTAACATAGACATGTTGATCCCATAATTCCAAAAGGAAGGATCATGTTGATGATGATGATGTTGATGTTTTGATGATGTTGATTTATTGATGATGATGATGTTGATGTTTTGATGATGTTGATGTTTTGATAATAATGATGTTTTGATGATGATGATGTTTTCATGATGATGTTTCTGATCAAAAGATCAGAGTATGATGATGATGTTGTTGCTAATCGAAATGCCAAAGTACTGAAGATGATGTTGCTGATTGAAAGGTCAAAGTGCTGAAGATGATGTTACTGATCGAAAGGTCAAAGTGTTGAAGATGATGTTGCTGATCGAAAGGTCAAAGTACTGAAGATGACGTTGCTAATCGAAAGATCAAAGTGCTGAAGATGATGTTGCTGATCGAAAGGTCAAAGTGCTGAAGATGATGTTGCTGATCGAAAGGTCAAAGTGTTGAAGATGATGTTGCTGATAGAAAGGTCAAAGTGCTGAAGATGTTACTGATCGAAGCAGTCAAAGTATTAATGATGATGAAGACTGAAGATTGAAGATGAAGACTACATAATGTTGAAAAGCTTCCAATGATTTATAGATGTGTTACCCTGATGATGCTGATGATGTCCTCTATCTCTCTCCTACTATTGTTGTTGTTGATGTTGTTGTAGAATACCCTTCTCGTTATGGGGGAGTGTTGAAATATTGTAACTTTGAAGAATATTCTATATGTATCTTTTGTGGTCCCCGATGGTCCTACCAGGAGAACCGCTTGTATTATCTTGTACCCCGATGCTTCTAATCAGAAGAACTAGTAAGATTCATGAGGTAGTCCCCTCTAATTGTAAAGGTGGGTCATTAGCACCCTAGTGTGGTTACTTGAGCCTACATGTGTAACTCGAGCCTGCATGATTTAACTCGAGCCTACATGTCGAATGAGTTAATTCAAGTGAATGTATGAATATAAATCAAGGTGTGGTGCTACTCATTTGAGACACACACACTCTCACTTGTGTAGCACATTAGTGGAGAAGAGAAGAGTAGCTGGAGAAGGAGGACGATCAGGCTTTGATCTCCTTGTTGGTTTTACCTTTTACCTTGTTTTTGGGGCATCTATATTGAGGAAGCTTTTGCTGGGTTTTTCCCTTTAGGGTTTTCCCAGGATAAATCTGTGTGTTCCTTTTGTATGGTTGTGCTTGTCTATCTTTCAGTGATCCTGTTTATATGCTTTTGTTATGAAATCAAAATGAAATACTAATGATCTAGCTTAGCATATGAAAATTTAACAATTTGGACACAAAATTCACAAAGTTGTAGCTTCGGTGGCTTGGGCAAGGATCAGAATATCTCATTAGACACTGAAATATGGAAGATAAATAACAGGTGGAAGACCCCTGCGATAGTTAGGTGTATTGCTAAACTTGGCACTTCCATTGGAACATTTTAAGCAGTGAGCGAAGAAGATAGTGGCTAAAAGTTCCGCAACTGTGGAGAATAGAGGGATTAAAAATTTTGATGGTGGGAAGTTTTGAGTTCCAAACACCAACGTTGTGGAGTTTTATTTCACTGCGACGCCGCAACTGCGGAGAAGATAGTGACTAAACCTTCCACTTCATACTTCTACTGACCTCCAATAGCGATGAAATTAGATCGGAAGAACTAAGGACTAAGAAGTGGTGAGGAAAAACTGAAAGGTGTCGAAATGTCGATGATATGAAGCACAAAATGCCGTAAAAGTCAAGTATCAAAAGTTGCAACTTGAAAAGACTAACTATCAGAAAAATAGTTCACTACGGAGCCGCAACAAGGGAAGAAAGGTTTTAAGGACTAACGATCAACGAAATAGTCCACTAGGAAGCCACAACAACAAAAGAAAAATAGACAAAGGCTTCCACTAAATGAAAAAAAAGCTTTCGATAGCGCAACAGTAGAAGATCACGGCAATCGGAAAACATATAGACTATGGATCGGTGAGTTCACAATGAAGTTCCTCCACAGTGTCAGCGACATAGAGGAATAAAGCTTAGATTCCAAACATCATCAATCAATATCCGACAACAACACAATTAGTTTGTTTCACCTCCGAAACTACAGTAGCGTTCAAATAAAAGGTTCCAATGCATAAGTATTTCAGCTCCCGATCACCGACGAGCTAGTGATGGAGACTGCCATCATTGATATTTGGAGCACCGATAAGCTAAAAGAGAAAGCTACTGATCATCAATGAAGAGACTGTCGTGATGCTAGTGATTTAAGGCGATGACACTGCAGTAGCGTTGGGACTTGGGGTGCCGATGGGCTAGAAGACAGAGCTTCCGACCAACGAATACGGCGGTAAGGTAGAGGATCTGGAGAATTAAACACTGATATTTGGAGCACTGAAATAGTGGTAGCGTTGAGACTTGGAGCACCCATGAGCTAAAATAAAAATCCCCAATTGGTGACTGTGGTGATAAGACTAAAAATCCAGTGAAAAATCACTTTAGTTAAACGCCGATACACTGGCTGTTGGACGCAATTTTGTACTGAACTAGCAGTGGGGATGATCAGCGACCACTTTAGTCATTAAAAAATCACTCAGTGAACTAGATCTTCACAGTAGATAAACAAATAGTTAGCAAGGGTTTGAAGCCCTAATCTGGAAAAACTATCGCTTTCAATTATTTTTGGTGTAAACAGATCAGATTTTCAGGATCTGTAAATTTTGTAGAAGGATATAAAGCCCATGATTTATTTATTAATAAAGGTTCGACTCTGGGGATTTGCAATCTTGTTCCATTATCAAGCGTCTCATCTAGTTTATTCTAAATATAAGATCTTTTGTTGTGATTTGTTCATCCATCTCTTTCTTTACCGTGTTTATTGCCTAAATGTGCATTCAGGTCATTTTCATATTTATTAAAAAGCTGATAACTGTCATCCTATTGGTTATTTAGTGATATTTGATTTATAAATACCATCCTCAATAGGATTTATCCATTTATATGCATTTTTTATGTGTGTAAGTCTGCCAGTCTGGTGAGTTCTCCATCCATACACCTTTTTGTCAAAACTACTGAACAAGTTGTAACTAAAAGCCTTGTAAACGAGTGAGCTTCATGCATGTCTTGAGAGTGAGAGGTTATATAGGTTATTCAGCTTGATCCATATCATAAAACCCTAAAAGATAGTTTAAGTTACTAGGCATCCTTGAGCTACAGCCTAGAAGAGTTTCCTGGAGTGATAACACAACCACCTAAGGAAGAAACTTGGCAAACACCTAGCTTGGGAAGACACAATGAATGAAATCCACTGAAATCAATAAATGTCAAGTGACAAACCAAAACTACTTGGAAATAGTACGGTGTACAAGGTATCTAAAATCCTGATCATTGATTCAAATACACAGCACTCGGACCTATCACCCAACAGGATAATCCACCTCAGATTACTAAAAGAAATAAAATTCAAACAACAAAAACTCGAGGGCTTACTGAAAATCACAAAGTATGGTTCATAGGGATTTCAAACCTACAGTGAAGTGCTAGTACTAGAAGACCCCAAATCAAGGAAAAATCCAAAAAAGATAGGGACAAGCAACCCTACCCAAAAATTTTCTACTAAGGTATGTACGCGACCATCTAATGGAACAACCAGTGTATTGTACATGACTATTCAATATAGCGACCCGCATATACAAGATTTTGTATGCAAATCTGTAGCACAACAACCCACGTACAGGACAATTTTTTTTCAAAAAGAAAAAATTATGAAGGTCTCTAAAACACTACTGCAAGTCCAAACCAAGATATAAAACCACACCTTGAATTAGAGAAAAGACTGGGTAGGGGTCTACATGACTAAACCATAGTAGGCTGGACTCCCCATCAGAGTCACCAATTCTGTTGTTAAGGATTAAGCACCCTTGTAACCTAGGGTCTGGGGTTTCCAACTTACTACTAACCTTGTAGACAATCAACTTTAACAAAGAACAAAAAGGAAATAGGAAGAAAGTATTGACTTACCGAATTACGAGCGGTTGATCCAAGCTTAATATTCTTCTGTTTCTCTTCTCTCCAAAGCTTCCAGGGATGCACGTCCTTCACCTCTAAAGAGAAAATTCTCCCAGTGCTATCTTATGCATGTATATATAAGAGGTTAGATAAACAATATATCTAGTACATAATCAATAATATTCATTAACCACGATACATGAAAGAGACTCAACACAATGTTGGAAGAAGAATTATCTTTATTAACAATCAGTGAATGAGATAAGAGTACAACCCAGCTTCTGAGACATGGACTCCTATTCAACCAAATGAATCTGAGTTCTGTTGCTCCAAGACTTCTGAAGATATATCACCAACACAATGTTGCTCTCTAATCTTGATTGATTAATGCCCTCCCTAAGGCCTCTATTTATACTTTGGGAAATAGAGTGGTTTCAAAGGTTGAGGAGGTTGAAACAGTTAGGATAGTTAATGATTAAGGCCCAACTAATCTCCATTCATCCTATTTTATATTTTTTAAGGTTGAATCAAGATGTACGTGACTATTGATATAGGCCACCCGTGTATGACATGCGAGTTGCTTAAAGGAAACTTGCGTACACTTATGTACGTGGGTTGCGATGTAGTTAGTCGTGTATAGTATGTGATTTGAAAATGGAAATAGTCACGTACATACGTGATTTGCAATGGATATATTTGCGTACGCAACTCAACACTTAGAAAAATAATATGGAAAGCTGGTTCAAGGGTAAATGCATCCCAAGTCATGCCCATCTATAGTGTTTTGGAAAAATTCAATCCTAAAATGTCCTTTTGTGTACGAACATAAGCAATGTCGGCACTCGGATGAAGAAGATCCATTTGGGTTGATAACAGTAAGTATAGAGCCTTACTGACATGATGAGGTCAGGTGTAAGTGTAGTGCCTTTCTGACATGATGAGGTCGGATGTAAGTACAGAGCCTTTCTGACATGATGAGGTCGGATGTAAGCACAGCGCCTTTCTGACATTATGATGTTGGATGTAAGTGCAAATCCTTTCTGACAAGATGAGGTCAGATGTGAATGCTGGGCCTTTCTGACATGGGTATTGGATGTGTTCCTCCCATGGTCAGATGTGAGTGCTGGGCATACCTTTCTGACATGGTTCTTGGATGTGTTCCTCCCATGGTCAGATGTAAGTGTCGGGCATGCCTTTTTGACATGGTTCATTCCATGGTCAGATATAAGTGTTGAAGGTGATGAAGACCTACATGAAGGCTAGGCCTACAACCAACATGAAAAAGGGATGGATTTGTAGAACTTCCTGTGACGAGTAGAATTGAGACAACACTAGTGATGATGACCTAGTAATGATCCAGATCAACTGATGATCCAAACTTGATGATTATCCAATGACGATCCAAATCAAGTGATGATCTAGACTTGATGATGATCTAGCGATGCTCCAGATCAAGTAACAATCCATACTTGATGATGATCCAGTGACGATCCAGATCAAGTGATGATCCAGAATTGATGATGATCTAGTGATGCTCCAAATCAAGTGATGATCGAGACTTGATGACGATCCAGTGATGCTCCATATCAAGTGATGATCCAGATGATACAGAGAAGAACACTTGTGCTAATAAATTGTGTCAAGATAATACCTTCCTAGTTAAGAGGTGTTAACACCCAAAAAGGGTTCACTACCTCATCTACCCCATTACATGGCTCATTTGTCCATTTTCTCACCATATTTCCATCAAAAACCCATAAAACCATGCAAAAAGCATCCAAAAGGCCATAAAACCCTCTTTTCCTCTAAAAATATCCAAAATTCCTCCAAAAAAGCAAAAATCTCCAAAAAGGAATAAAAAATATAAAATAATGAGGAAAATGAGGAAGAAACCCTTACCCTAAAACTGCATGGTTTCCAACTATAAATAAGTGATGGAGACCCCTTATTCAATATCCACAATCACAAGTATCCTGCCTCTGCCAAAATTGCTCGTGAAACCCTAGCTCACCATTGAGCTACTTTCACCATTGAGAGCCCCTTTTGGCCAATTTCCACCATTGGAGAAGAGAAGAAACAGCTTGAAGCTCGGAGCCATAGACTCGGATCACCGCAAAGGGCTTCACCAACCTCCTCATTGGAGGTAAGATCAATAAAATAATTCTTTACCTTTTACTTATTTGTGCTTCATACATGTTTAGATTTAACTTTTTAATTCTGTTATAGCTTTTAATTCATACATCATTGAACTGCTACTAAGGAATCCATTGTCCTTAGTAGGTGCTCATTCGCACAAGCTAGGTGTAAAACCCTAGCAACAGTTTTGGCGACTCCACTAGATTTTTTCTTTATTTTCTTTTCCATTTTGTCCTTTCGGTTGCCGTAAACCGCCGTTTTTTCTCTATTTGCCGCGGTCCGACCACGCCTTCTATCCAGAAACCCGCGACCCGACCGCACCTGTTTTCCTCAAACCCGCGGTCCGCCCGCACCTTTTCAGCCCTTAGCTGTGACCCGACCACACCTGCTTACATCAAACCCGCGGTCTAAGCGCCGCTGTTAGGCAAAAACCTGCGACCTGCGTGCGACTGTTGCCTTCAAACCCGTGGTCCGAGCGCCTCTGTTAGCCAAAAACCTGCGACTTGCGCGCGACTGTTGCCTTCAAACCCGCGGTCCGACCGCCGCTGTTAGCTAGAAACCTGCGTCCCGACCGCAACTGTTTACTTCAAACCTACGGTCCAAGCGCCGCTGTTAGCCAAAAAACCTGCGACCTGCGCGTGACTTTTGCCTTCAAACCCGCGGTCCGACCGTGCGATTTCACCCCATACCCGCGATCCGCGATTTGATTTTTGCACTCGTTGCCACGCCGAAACCCAGTCACTTTGCTGCCATATTTCCTGCACTTGCACAACCCTCTGTCCCACCTGCAGCCCTACAGCCTTTCTGTCCCATGTTTACAGAATTGTTTAAAAAATTTTAGCATTGTTTATTCCGAATTATTTCAGCATTGTTTATTCAGATAAATTTTGCATGGTATAAATTTTTTCATTCAATTATATTGTTATTTTGGAAGTTTCCTCGGCACTTCTCTTCTGGGTTCAGTTCATAACCTCACCAGGACACAATCTGTCACCTAAATCAAGTGAGACTTAAAAAATACTTAATTCAACCAACATTCTAACCCCACTTGGGGAACATAAAAGAATTTTCGTAGTTAGGTAGGATCAAGGGGATAGGCTTCCAATAACACCCCTTGGTTATTTACACTTGAGACATAGTTGTTGCCCTTTAGGGAACCAAAATCCCCTAGTATTTTTTGACACGGTCACAACCAGATTATCAGAAGGCCTCTCCCTTAGGAGGGTTGAAGTTGTGAGATTGGTTCCGGAGGTCTGAGTGGAATACCGAACTCCATTCAGTAAATGAAGGGCTACCTTTTGCAGTTCTCGGAATATCCCTGTATAGGGAATATTGCGGTTAAAGGACCAAGTGGCAGATTTACCTTTCTGGACGTGTCATGAACGGGGTATCTTAGTTGCCATACTTCTAGGTTTGAGTACCCAGTGTCCCTCCCGGTAGGGGGATACTTTAGCCATTTGACTTTCCTATTTACATTGTCTGACTTGGATTTCATCACCTTGCAGAGGATATGCTTAGTTGAATCATAATACTTTTAGTTAGGTGTTTACAGGCTCCCTTACCTCCTTTTGGTCTAGTGAGTCCACCGTTTTTTATTTTTTAGGAAACCTACTGCTTATTGGTATTCTGACCACTTTTGTTGACGCTCCGCCTATTGTAGCATGCTGTTACAGTGGGTGTTTTGAGTTAGTTTTTTGGCCTGAGCACCGTATTTTTTAAGCTCTCCTTCTACACACTCGGTTGCATTAGGGTTTTTTGAGCTGGTTTGTAGTTCCCTCAACCCACAGAGGTTTGACATCATTTATCACCATTTCTTCCCCGAGACATTCTCGGCGCCTCAGAGGCGAGCCCCCACAGCACGGATCACTTGATACCACTCATCGTAGATCTCGGGCCTTGTCACTTGACTCCACTCGTCAGCGGCATAGGACTCCGTCACCAGATTCTGACGCCCCTTATTTTACCTCAGACTCGGAGCCGAAATCCGAGAACACCCTTTACACCGCCCCTACTAGCCCCATGGCTGGCATGAATCCCACTCCCTTCATGGGAGGGACCGTTGGTGGCACATCCACCACTAC
>LPNX010694175.1:0-16843 GCA_001517045.1 Pseudotsuga menziesii
TCAAGTCCCTATAGATAAAGAAAGTGAAAAATAAACAGGATCAATTTCATACCCAAACTAGCCACATGGTTGAAAGTACAGCACCACTTTATCTCCTGTGGTCAAATTTGTGAGCACCATCTCACCAGGTGAATCAATCCAAGTTCGCCCAAAAATTAGATTATGAACTTTAGTTTGAGGCGGCACCAAATCTAGAACATCTCTAGATTTCTTTAGCACCACACATATTCTGAAAAATCCATGCATACACAAGTTAGCAATTTTTATCACCATAAAAAGAAAAGGCTGCATACAGCCACCAATTGTCCATGTCAATTTAGATAAAATATTCACTATCCAAAGAGCAATGCAAAAAAGTTATCGTTTAAATGGACCCCTGAAGTGCTCCATAGAACTTTGATAAGTAGGGTAGGAGGCTGTGTCCACTTATGATTCCATTTTCAGATGAATGTCATTATAAGATTGCAAAGAGAATATCAACTTATAGTTAAATATTTTCAGTGTCCACAATAAAATAGTTGGCTTGAAAATGCAGCTGATACATTTTTATAACCACAAGAGACAGATATCAATTTCCATTAGAATATATACTTTAAAGTTTTTAGTAATGCAGTGAACAAAGGAAATGCTGGTTCACACCTTTGTCACAGTTCAAGTAAGACATCTTATTTGATTTGTTAATGAAAAAAGAGATCCAGAATGATTGAACTAGAAATCAATAGAAGTACATATACCATCTCTTATAAGTTATAACCAATTGCACAAGCACTTTTGCAACTTGCTCTCCTTTGGACAATTCAAACACTTTAGCTATAGAGTTACTTGCAAAAAAATAGGCTTCTTGGTTTTGATAAGTATAACTCTATCATATCAATGATTCATAAAAATTAATTTGCCTGTGTGCAGTATTTCCAGGATTCTCAATTCTCTAGAAAAAAATACAATTTTAATCTCATCCAAGCAACAACCTCAAGGACAATATCATAGCCGACTACAAAAGAGAAACTCCAGCTACAACCAAGATATTGTATTTATCAAGACCCAAATACGAAGGAAAATAACAGTGCCAACCTATAGAAACAACCAATTTACAAAAATGATGATACATATATCTAATAGGACAACTATCTAATTAAAGAGAGAATAAGATTTCTAAAAGTTACCTTCCAAGTGGATAAAGTAGTGGAAGCATAACTCAGTACTTCCATATGTTGGAATGCCAAACCAATCTCGCTTTATTCATTGTAAATATTCCATTACTTGAATACTCGAGGGAGTCTCTTAATCCATTCATGTGATTCCACCTTCCAGACAAGCTTAAATGAAGGCACTTTAATTTGGAATTCAAGGAATTCCCAATTATTCCTTACTGGTCCCCCAAGTCTTGTGCCGATTCCTTTCGAATTTCCACCAAAAATATGAGATGCAATAGAATTTCCACTTGTGCCTTCAAAGTTTTTTTTGGATGAGAATTTTCAATGACTTCTGTATTTTGCTGATAAGCTTCCTTAATTTGCAAATAATCTGCAAGCCCTAGCTTATTATCATTTGTCATTGGTTGGCTTGCCTTCATATCACGATCATGCCACCTATAAAATTGAAGACTATTCTTGAGCCAACAATTGTTTTTTTTTAAAATTTTATTAATCACCATTGTTTCTCCATATCGTGTGCCCAATGACACCTCTCTCTAGCAATGCATAAATCGGCTTCTGCACAGTTTGTGATCCTAGCTGCATGCCATTATTTGTATTTGCATGACATCAAGTGTTATTTACAGTTGTCGTGAGTCCATGAAATTCATGCAATAAATGAAGTCTTGTAGAGGAGGACCTATCAAATCGGCCTTTTGAATTTCATTTTGATGAAAAAAGAGTGGGCATTGATAGCGAGGTTCACATAGGTAGTAGGCACAAAGTTTTGAGCTCGCTTCGAGCCTAGTAGTAGACTCGTAGTTGTTATTTTTTGTTATAGTCGTAGTTGTTGACACATTGCCACACTTTAGATTGCAACCCCAAGTGACTTGAGACTCAGAGTCACATCTCGATGGCTAGTGCCTCGTAGTCATCAATGCTTACTGGTCATCTTGCACAACTAAGAATTGAGTGCACGACATGAGTGAGTAAGTGGTTATAATTTATCATATTTCTAGTATTGTGAATGATGAGTTGAACTTTATAATAGAGGAATTTCAACATCTTGAGAAATTTATATGGATGGGTAATTTCAAATGTTGCCCTTCTTTTGAAATGTCAATATAAATTATGCCCTTCTTAATTAGAAGGATAAAATTCAAATTAATTTTTTTTTTGAAAAGCAATTTTAATTTTACACTTCTAAAAAGGACTCGAACCCTTTGGAAGGGTTTAATTTCACATTGATGGAAACTAGGTATGTGATGGTAAGTTCCTAAAATCTAGAAAAATAACTCAAGTACTCCCTAATGAAAAATTAAATTAAGAAAATCGAAAATAAAAATTGTTTAGTCTTCTTAAAAAAAATCATATAAAAGACAAATATATAAAATAAACAAAAATAAATAAAATTTAACAAAATAAAAATGCAAAAACAAAAAAAATGAAACCACGAAAACAGAAAAAAAAAACCTTTTCCCCAATATGCCAACCCGACTGCCTTGATCCTTCAGGAGGGGCTCGATGCAAGGATGATCAACCGGTCTCTGAAGAGAGGAGGAAGATACTAATGGATCTGTGGAGTTTCTCAGGTCAGATCGTAGGTGTAGCATTTGAAGAATGCTCAGATTAGAACTGCGATCCAATATCACAGCTTGAGGAGAACACCAAATCATTGATGACTGAGGAATGGCATTTCAAAATCTATCTGAGAAAAGGAATCGTTCGTCTCAGCACTTGCAAATCATTGGTATCTCTGGACATTGAATCGATCTGTGGAATTTATCTAGATTACAGTTGAAGTTACACGTAATCGCCTTGGTGGTGCGATGTAGCCAGAGTTCTGTTGATTAGGGATTCGTTTGAAGGCCTTTGTTCCAGAACAGAGTGTGCATTTATAAACCTAGGTATTTTCATACAAAAGATTCAGGAATCTGAGGTTGTGCCATCAAATTCCTTTCAATATAAATTTTAGTAATGCTCGATGAATTCCTGTAATACTTAATGGTTTCCTGTAAGTTAGATAAATTCTCTGAATTTGCAGTTTTCTATCAATTAGTTGTTTGAGGATGCAAGTGTGCTCCAGATTTGGGGTTATACTAAGTTGTAATACAAGTTTACCCTTAATCCTCTTACAGGTAGTATTTAAACATGTAGACATTTTCCTGCCATTGATGAGGGGTAGCAACCCGAAGCAGTGTGAACTAAAAGCAATCTATTTCAAAGGGCAGTTGTACTAGGTAGGTGTTATATCTATCCAATTTTATCCCT
The DNA here is from genome assembly GCA_001517045.1 of Pseudotsuga menziesii. Taxonomy (NCBI): domain Eukaryota; kingdom Viridiplantae; phylum Streptophyta; class Pinopsida; order Pinales; family Pinaceae; genus Pseudotsuga; species Pseudotsuga menziesii. Next base: position 3,405 of record LPNX010694175.1, read on the forward strand.
TGATCCTCTTACAGGTAGTATCCAAACACATAGACGTTGTCTAGCCATTAATGAGGGGTAGCATCCTAAAACAGTTTGGATTAGAGGTCCAATCTATTTCAGTAGAGAACTACACCAGGTGGTTGCTAATTCGATGAGGAGCCTATATCATAGTTGTCACTTCAAAGGTATCTTTGTTTTATTAAACATTATCAAATCGTATCCCTTATTCCTTATCCTCAACCAATATTACCTCCAAACATCTAAACCTATGCATGGAAAGATAATTACTAAGACAATTTATAGCCCCATTCTCGATGCATTAGCCCTAAAAGATTACTTTTGTGCATAATAGTAAATACCCTGGATTTAGTTTGTGTAACATGGTTAAGGAACCAAGACCCATAATCTATGCTAAAAACATTGTAATGGCACCTATATCCCGCTTGAAAGCAAAAGATTCCATTTACAAGACATGTGAGGTGATATAGAACCATGTGCATGTCCACTAGACATAAAGATGAATATTTTAGGGCTTACATCCTCGTTGTTTATTCCTAAACCTTACAAAAGGCCCTAAGAACCATCCATGTCATTTGAAATATTCTAACAACAATAATATGATCCATGTAGGAAAATTATTCACTCTACTTGGGTTGTGTTGTGGTTTTTTATTATGTGCATGTTCCATGAACGATAAAATCCTATTTGAGGCCCCAATACATTGTTTTCCTTTTTGAACCATGTTCGTGACCCTAAAAACTATCCTTGATGTACACAAACATTTAGTGGCACCCGTATGAAAGCTGTAGGTCAAAGATTCTATTTACAAGTCCTAAGGTAGTTTTGAGGTGTGTGCATGGTCCATGAGCCATAAATCCCTTTTTAGGACAATTCTTCCTTATACAATGGTAGGGCCTCAATAATAATCCTTAGTGCAATGGCACCTATCTAATACATGTAGGCCAAATACTCCCGTTATAGTGCCGGTATGGTCATTTCAAATAATGTGCATGGTCCACGAGCACTAAAAACCTCTTTTAGAAAAGCCCGGTCCATAAAATTTCTATATGACTCATTGGCCTTCTGTGGGGACTTGGGTCACCAAACGAACAATCTCTCCCATGGGAATATTTGGCATGGGATCATTATATGGTTCTCAGGTAATCCTTGTTGGCATGTATGATGTCTATTGCTTATGAGTCAACATTGCCATGTTTTACTCCTCTTACTTCCCCTATGTACTCGTATCATTTACGCTACCCTACGAGGATTCACCAAACTCAAGTTCCTTGGGATTTTGCTTGATGATGTCTCTTCTATTACAATTTTAAGCCCATGATAGTTTCGATATTTTTCCATTGTATGCCGCATGGTTTATAGGTGTTCCTCTCCTTAGTTGGCCTCAACATAAAATTTTAGTTCCATTTTCTATTGTTATTTTTATTGGAATTCACTTGTAATAGAAAAATTGAGGAGTCAAGGGGAAACATCAAGCAATACATGGCATTATTGAGTGTTGGAAAAGGGGACATGATATTCACAACAAATGTGTGTGGAACGACTAGTATCTGACCCACTTTCATTATTGTCAATGTCATAGGTATAATGATTACTATGATGATGAATTGTTCTTGTCTTTTTCATTGTCATGATCACCATTCCTCTTGTCATCATTGTCATCAGCTTAAACTATATTATTGTCATCATCTTCGTTGTCATCATTCTCATGATCATCATTGTCATCATCATTGTCACCATCATTGTTATCATCATTAATGCCATCTTCAACAACACTCCACTTGATCATATGATTTTTCACAATGAATTTTAATGAACAAAGCATTTAATCAAAGGGGAAAATACCACTTTATTCTTTCCCAAACCGGTATCACACTATCCAAGTTGATGGTTTGTCTCTATTCAAAAATATCTCATGATGATCATCATGTTGATTTTTTCGTAAGCAACATTGAGATCCATTCTCTAGGAGAATGGAGGCACCTGGTCAGTTACCAGGAAATTGAACCAGTCTGGGACTGACAGACTCAGCCTGGTGCTGAGGGCCATTCTTTGAATGGAGGCACCTGGTCAGTTACCAGGAATTTAACCCAGCCCGGGACTAGGGGACTCATCCTGGGGTTGAGGGCCATTCTTTGAATGGAGGCACCTGGTCAGTTACCAAGAATTTGACCTAGTTTGGGACTGGGGGACTCAGCGTGGGGCTGAGGGCCATTCTCTGGGAGAATGGATGCACTTGGTTAGTTACCAGGAATTTGACCTAGTCTAGGACTGGGGGTCTTAGCTTAGAGATGAGTGCCATTCACTGAGTGGAGACACCTAGTCAGTTACCAGTGTTGATTTTTCCTTAGCAACATTGAGAGTTATTCTCTTAGGAGAATGGGGACATCTGGTCAAGGACTAGGATGTGGAACCAGTCCAGCACTGAGGGACTCAACCTTGAGTTGAGTATCCATTCTATTGAATGGAGACATCTGGTTAGGGACCAGGTTGTGGAACCAGTCCAGTACTGGGGGATTCAGCCTAGAGTTGTGTGACCGTTTTGTTGAATGAAGACATCTGGTTAGGGACCAAGATGTGGAACCAGTCCAGCATCGGGGGACTCAGCCTAGAGCTAAGTGGCCATTCTTTGAATGGGGGAACCTGTTCAATGACCCAGTATAGCACTGGGGGACTCAGCTTAAGACTGAGGGCCATTCTTCAGGAGAATGGAGGCGCTTGGTCTGTTACCAAGTGTTTGACCTTGGGTCAAATTATGCAGCTTATGGCTGATGCACCTGGTATGTTACAACGATATCACAATAAGCCCCAAACCGAGTCTGGGCATGTGAGACACTTTGAACCTCGATCTGTGGGCTTTGTGATCTTCTCCAAGGCTTAGCTACCCTTTGTTAAGACACCTAGTACCAGATCTTGGTGTCACATAGAGTGTGAGATAAAAGCATTAGTAATTCTCTCTGTTTATGATGATGTACTTTGAGTGGGGATGAAGGACCACCTTGACCACTTGTTTTGACCACAGGGCACTTGAAGAAGGCTAAAGTAAAAGTCAAAAACACATAAGGACCCTTAGTACCACTAAGGAATCAAAGTAAAAGTGCAAAAAGACCTTTAGTACCACTAAAGGTAAAAGTAAAAAAGATAAAATAATAAAATAATATTATTTTGTTCTTTTAATTTTTGGTCCACTTATAGGTGATTCAAAGGATATAAAGAAGATCAATCCATTTCATTTTGTTACACACACTTGGTCATGATCTTATAGCTACTCAAGGAAGATTTTTGCTGACATTGTGGAGAAGGACATCTTTTGTGGTTATGCCCTAGCATGGAGGATTCTAGCTAGGGAACCCATTATTTTACAGTCTAGTCCTAAAATAGGGTTTCACCATTGATGAACAACAACAACTCCTTCTGTCTCTTCATGAGATAGGGTTTCTTCTAAACCCTCACGTCACCTTCAGAATTCTCACGGGAAGCCTTCTTCCCTCACGGGCAGTCTCGGTCTATTCACGAGTAGGCTAGATCTCCTCTCTAGGCATATCCCTCTACCCTATGTCACTCACACGAAGCCCTAGCACCTATGTCACTCATGCCAAGCCCTAGTAGGGCTTAGGCATGCTGCCAGCACCCTCGAGCAACTGCCAACACTCTTGGGCAGGTTGCTACCACCCTCGGGCAGCCATAGTTTGCCTGCTACAGACTTTCAGCAGGTAGCAGTGAGGCTCGGGCAGGGCAGACAGGGTCCGGTTAGGACAAATAGCAACTTCAGGCAGGCTGACAGAAATTCAGGCAGGGCAGACAGACCTCCGGGTAGGAAGACAAGTCTCAGAAAGAGGGCCTGGGAAGTAGATAGAGAGTTTTGGGCAGCAGCAGGCTGTTGAGGCAGGATGGCAGGATCATGGGCAGGCTGACAGGATCACGGGCAGGCTGACCAGGATCAAGGGCAGGTTGACAAGGATCACACAGGGATCTCGAGTAAGCTCAGTCTCAGTCTGGGCAGATTCGGGCAGGCAGAGTAAATTTTGGGCAACCATTCTGGAAGTTTCAGGAAACTAGAAGATATAGGGCAGAAAGCCCTAATATGATTTTTGCATGAAATATATTTTTGTAGATTTTTTATTTGTGGTACAAACCTATTAGAGTTTTAGAATTATTGAGAAACTCACTCATCTCATTTAAGAGATGAATTAGTAATGCTTTTGGGGGTTTTTGTCCTTTAAAGGTTTCCCCGTGAAAAACTACTTTGTTCAATGTGTGTGATGTTGTTGATGTTTCTACTGCACTCGTCTTTTGTTATCTTACAGTCTGCAAAATTTTAAGAATTCATGCTAATGCTAAAATTCAACAACCAAGAATTTAACCTAGTTTGGAACTAGGATCCAAGCCTAGGGCTGAGGGAAATTCTCCTGGACAATGGAGGCACTTGGTCAGTTACCAAGTATTTGACATTGAGTCATTTGATGCAGCCTGGGGATGAGGCACCTGGTCAGTTACCAGGTCATCACCGTAATCCCTAGACCGAGTTTGGGCAAGTGATGCATTGCTCTCCTTGATCTATGGGCTATGATACCTTCTCCAGGGACTATATACCCCTGGTTGAAAAACCTAGCACCCGATCTTGGTGGCACAAGGAGATCAAGATAAAGCATTTAGTAATTCTCCTTATTTATGAAGATGTACTTTGAGTGGGCATGAAAGAACCACATGGACCCTTGAGACAACTTGTTATGACCACAAAAATACTTGGAGCACCATTTAACCCTATCCTTGGTCAATGAGACCATCAAGAGAAGGACCAAGTGGCACAAGTCAAAACACCAAAAAGACCTTTGTACCACAAAAGATTAAATTCAAAGGGTCAAAGATGAAAAATAAGTTAAACCCTAATGTAAACTTCTAATTATGTGGAACTAACTTAAATGTTGATAGACTATAAATCAAGGACATTTGCAATTCATCTCATAGACACAATACTTCAACACTTGACTGCTCCTCTACTCGCTGCCTGAGGTTGACAGAGATAATTTTGGTGGCTGGTGTTTTTTTTCTTTCTTCAACAGTGGCAACATTTATGCTTTCTTGGTTTTCTCTTGTCACACTATAGTCACTATGGTGGTTATACATAGCAGCTGTAATAACCCTCAACGGTGGTCTAGGGCTACAACAGGTCTCAGTGTGAAGCTAGTTGGCAGTCAACAAGCTCACGACAACACTAAAACTCTTTCCTTCTTCTCGTTGGTACATTCCATGAGACCCTAACCAAACTAGGGTCTGTTGCAACACCCTTGAGCCCTGCTAGGGCTGATCTACTGTGCACCCTAGCTCTTGTTGGGGATTCTATAGCTCATGGGTGACCTGATAAGGTCACCCTCTATGCACCTAAGCCCTGTAAGGGCTGTCCCTTATACCCCCCGAGCTTTTTTAGGGCTCCAACAGGTGCACACAATAGTCACGGTGGTTTCTAGGGTTGCTCACAGCTCACAGTAGCATTAACAGCAGACCATGGGGTGGCTGCTAGGGCTGCTCACAGCCGACGGGAAGTAGCAACAATGTACAATAGGCGGTGGTGGTCTAGGGAAGCAACAACAACATACAACAGGGTTACATGGAGACTAGGGTTGAAGTAACACCCTCGGTGGTGACCTAATTAAGCAACAACACCCTCATTGGTGACCTAATTGAGCAATAGCACCCTGCTAGTGGTCACGGGTAGCAACAACGGTTTGTTACAACCCTGCTAGTGGATAGGTAGCAACAACAGTATGCTACAACCCTTGTTAATGGTCACTATTGGCAGTAGCAGCATTTTGCAGGTCATTTACAGCAACATCAACAAACTTAGTGGTCACAGGTAGCAACAATAATTCCTACAACAACATCAACAGACCTAGTGGTCACAGGTAGCAACAACAATTTGTTACAACCCTGCTAATGGTCATGGGTAGCAGCAGCAGTCTGCTACAACCCCCGTTGATTGTCACGATTGGCAGCAGCAGCACTTAGCAGGTCACCTATAGCAGCATTAATAGACTTGGTTGTCACGAGCAGCTACAGTGGGCTGCTACAGGTGGTTAGGGTTAGTTGTAAAAGGCTGCTACAAGACTCAGCAGTAGCTCACACTCCACATGGCAATAACAAATGGTAGCAACTGTTGCCAGTGTAGAACTGTTGTCTGGAAACTGCTTATATATATTACAGAAATTGCATATACATAGGTAAGGTCAGTTCTACATATGTTCATATAAAATAAAGTTCATATTCAAACATCAGTGAATTTTTAAGTAGATTGCTAGTTTGTATTGTTTGTTGTTTTAGGTATGGTTCTTGATTAACGCCTATTATTATGATGAATTCTCCATACAAAGGCATTTGATATAAAAAAATGGGGTTCACACTCAGAAATATTTTGAGGAGTGACATTTCAATGTTTCCCAGGACTCATGACCCTGTTTTTAGAGCAAAAAGACTATGGACGACAATAACAACAATTTAATTATTTAAATTTTGGAAGATCTAAAGTCCTAATTTTATACCTCCAAAACAAAATTGTAAAAAGTTTTCAATATCTTTTGTCATGCAGCACGTTGCTTGACAAATGTTTCTGAATTCTAGGATCAGAGTTATTAAATTTTCTTTGCTAGGATATAATCTGATAAAACATTAGAGAATTCCACTACCTTTTGTGATTTATGATTTCATTTTTGAAGTATTTCTCAATTATTATCAAGTTAATAAAATAGTCTTTGCCTTGCTATAATGCAGGAAGGAAGATGTTTGGGTAGGCCACCTACTGTCAGGATATTCTTTACCTATGGAAGAACCAAGTTTAAAGAAAAAACAATATCATTTGGATGATATTGGTGGAACATGGAAATAAGCAATGAGGGTGGCAGTTTCAACAACACAAGAAGCATTTCCAGGAGCAGAGGTCCTTGTACATCTTGATATGAAGTAAGCATCACTCTTTTATTTTCCTTATCTATTGTTGATGACCAAGAAACAAGAAAAAGCAAATTTAACATAATTTCTCCAAAGAAACTTATAAAAATAATGAAGTTGATTCCATATTTGTTCTTATTGGGTAAATTTGACATATTGAGTTCTTAGCAAACTATTTTAATAGTTGTTTACATAGTTAGAACATAGTGAATCCCCTTTCTAAATTTTCATCAATTCTTATATATATATTGCCCAAGTTGTTTATAAGACCACTAAAAAAAAATTCATGAATCTAATGGCAAGCCCTATTGAAGGTAGTGCCCTCACAAATCTGAATTCTAACCCACAATATCTATTGCAATTGGTTGAAGAATTTGGTCAAACACTTTGGTTCCCCTTGACTGTGATTAACTGTCAATTCTCAGATGTGCTATGCATTGGTATACTTCTGTTCATAGTTTGTTAAAGTATTTAATATAATCTTTGCATAAGCCTTAACATTCCATAATGACAGTTCTATATCATAATAATCAAAGGAGACAAGATAATATCAGACTTATAATTTTAATCAAATGAAAGTGAACATGCCTAGAAAATTGTTGAAGTTATCAGCTGCTTGCCCAGTACTGTGTACTCTTTACAAAATGATAGTGGAACAGCAGTGAATCATTGGTGAAATGGACAATATATGGTGATGGAATGAACGGCCAGCTTGAAGTGTACTCATTCCCAGGTTTGAAATTTCAATGCACAACTATCCAAACACATTAATATCAGTCCCAATGTTCTTCCTGAAGATGTCTATAGAAATTTCCTTGGTTGTTCCTGTAGCTGGCAGCTTTGAGAAGTATTGGGCACCCTTTCAAGATGGTCACGATTTGAGAAAGAAGACAAGAGATATATAATATAAAGATATCCTGTAAAATGTGCCTCCTTTATGTCATGTTTTCCCAAATACTGGTGTGCCCCCACTTTTACAGAACCCTCAGTCCTCTGCTATGTTGAGCTGCCAATGGACTGCGCCCTCCTCATGTGTGTTTGGGGATGTAAGTGCGCCTTCTTCTAGTTGGTATACCATTTCTTCACAAGATATGGCAAGATAAACCCACTGCCAACCAACACTCATATAGATCTGGAAATGATATGAGATGAGAAATTGGAATAATGTGCCCTCACAAAGAGAAACATGATTCCAAGTGCGTCTTCCTTTGAACTGGTAAATCCCACTTCATACAAGAGCACACTCTCAAGCTCACCACTGAAATGACTAATAAGGTAACTCAAACTCAGAAAAACTTCAAATCCATGGCAATGAAGATCGTGAGAGAAATCTGAGATGATCTCTCCTCAACAAATGGCTAGGATAGGCTAATGAGTCGCTTAGACTATAGCCTACCTAAGCCTATACCCTTACATCCTAGCCTCGGCCCTCTATTATAGTAAGCCTATACCATTCATTTATCCCATGGTCATGCCCAAAAATATACCTAAGGCACTCATCTAGCCCTAATGTCATTTCTAAGACTAACACCTATCACCCTAAGCTTCTATTTCTCTAACACTAAGGCCTTAATATCCTTAACTCCTATTTAAACCTACCCCATACTGCTGCCCTTTATACACTGACTGTAAAAACTTGTTGGTGGCACCAAACATTTGGAAAACCCACTATAATTTAACTTATAGTATACCTAGGCTTCCCTCTCATCATCCTAGCACCATTGCACTCAGATTGGGCAGGAACACTGAACATATTGGTTAGCTGAGAAATCCTCAAACCTGGGGACTAACAAGGTATTCTTATAAATCCAAGGCCCTTTTCACGTTTCTTTTGGGACATGGCATTTGTTAACGAATGGAAACCGAAAAAATCCTTTGGTAAGGGTTCTAGTTTGGACATAGTTCCAACCAAAGGCCCTCCAGGGTTCTCTATCGCAGCTACAGATTATAGCTTCAGGGGGAATCCACCCTGTAAAATACCCTAGCAGGGTTTCTTCTATATAAGCATACACACAGTATCATGCTGATCAACTGGGTTTTCTATAGTAACATAGTTGTCAGTTTCGTAATGACCATGTTGAATTCTAGAGAGTCATAAATGTAGAACAAAACACAAAGTAAAGATCAATCCAGGGAGCATATTTTCCTTGTAAGCAATCTATAGCTGAAGTTGCTTATGTGAACACCATTAAACTCTATTATAAAAATAGGCTCAAACATATTAGGCCAAATAGATATTCTATCAAGATCAACATTTGTCCCCTCAGGGTCTGGTGAGGCTTCTACATTGCTCTCCTCAACCATTAGCACCAAGTGTCATGTCAAGTTGTCCCTCATCTGATTTTTCAACTCGGGTTGTTTTAGGAGCATACCTTGTAGTAATTACTGATATTTTTCTTGGATTCACACAAGACTGTTTCATTTTGGCAAGTTGTTGCATCTCTCTACTTGCTATGTTATTATTTTATAGTTCCACTAAACAATAAAGTTGATGAATTATGGTTAAGTCTTATTGATTGTTTAACATATTTTCATGCATAACAAGTTTGGAGTAAAGAATATCAAAATAGTGTACATGAGCTAACATTTGCACTATACTTACAAGTCATCAATATGATCTAGGCTGTCATTTTTGTCACATGTTCTCACAACTGGTCATTTGTAGACTGACCTGATCTTATGCTTATGACTATATTTGTTATTTCCCACCACATATGTAACATTTGAATTGCTTTCGGTATCTCAAAGTTTGTCCTCTTCCTCTTCCTCTTAAACCCTCTCTTTCTAAAGTGTTTGGATTCACCTCTTGACCTTCCTCAGTCTCTTCATTCTTGGTATATTATGAGGATATTCCTCTTCCTATAAAGGATTCAAATTCACCTTTATTTCTTATTGAATTAACATTTCCTCGACTAGGTTTCTCTTTGTCATTTAAAGCATATGGATATGTTTATCTATTGCATGCAGCGGGACTAAGTCCAACTCAGCCTGTAGTTGTAATCATATTCCATTGATGTATATAGCAGCAGGATGATTACAAAAGTCTTGCAGATATTTTCTTATCTACATCTTCAGAGACAATTGTACATATTCCAAAACAAACAATTTCCTTTGGCTCAAATTCTAGAACTGTTTGAACAACTTTTGCAGACAATTTGAGTAAAAACTTGGCTTTAATATCCTTTTGAATCTTGGGAAAGAATCTGACCTTTTCTTTACCTTTCCTTCTTGGGGTATTTTAAAGGTTATCACATAATAAAGTAGCATGTGATTTCAGCCTTACCACAACAAACTTTGCCCTTCTTGGATCATCTTCATGCATGTTCTCTATATCAAAGTACCTCTCTAATTCTTGCATCCAATCTATCAACATGTCAGGGTTTAGTTAATCCTTAAAGTCTGAAACCTTGGCCTTAACTTTAGTCTCTTATTTTGAGATAACTTTTATCATTCTTTGAATGGAATCCAGTGCTCCAACTGGGGTTCTCACATTCTCTTGTTCATCTTCTGACTCATCTTGTTGGAATCTAGCCATAATAAATTCTACGCTTCAACATCAAATGGACTGCATTAAGGAGTGTGATTTCTCCCTATTTTTATCTTTTGTTCAAGCTACAGCCTTTGCTGGTGTTGTTGTCTAAGATTATTTTGAAAATGATCCAAGTTATCCCCAAGAACAGCCTGTGCAAATGTTGGATCTCCCTCCAGCAACTGGTTCATAAGATGTGAATCATTTTGAATGTGCCGAGCTTGCAAAAGATTGTGGTTGTCTTGTGGATGACTGCCAAACATACGTAGTAAAATTCTTATTATCTGGTGCACACAGCTCAAGTGATATTATCCGTCATTTCCAGCATAAGTCTGAAACAAAGTCCCAAAGAAACATTGTTTGGCTGTTAGTTAAAGCAGTATGTTTGTGAACTTTCATAAGTTGTCAACGAAAATAGTAGTGATACCCCAAAGGGCAGATCTCAAGTAAAAAACATAATATCTGGCAGTTAATAGCCAACTATTGCACTCTTTGCAAGTGCTGCATGCTCATAGCCTGTCCTTTCTCTGGACTGCTGATGTCTGCATGCTTCTCATAAAATGATTTGAGAGCATTCTTTCTCCTTTGAAGAAAAAGCCACTTCCTGTGCCCCCGTTGTCACAACTAGGAAAGTTTCCAACTAAATAAAGGCCCCCATAGTCCCATGGCTCTGCAATTATTTTGCACTTAGAAAGCACTGGGTCCTTTGCAATGGCCTTAACAATAGGAGGAGCATTAAGAGGATCCCCATCAAGTTCACGACATAGAACACCTGCACGGTCAAAACATAATCGATTGACATGATATCAAAATTCTCTAAAGCAGTATATATGGGTGTCTAAGACCATAATATCCTCTGTTAACAAATTACTCTGTGTGAAGTGATCATCACAGCTCCTCATCTTCATTCTCAGGCTTCAAGTTGCTTGAAGGCATATCATTTAAAACTCCAACAACTTGTGGCTCAAAACCCATGTCAATCATGCGATCTCCAACAATTGAAACAACTCTAATATCCAAATAATGAGAAAATAGTCTCCTCTTCTATTTGTTGTGCAAGTCCTCTTGTTGGAGCCATGACTACTGGATATGGTCCTTCAGCTTCATTTTCCTCTGTCATAGGTGCCAGCCTTGATATGTAAGTTAACATGGGAAATACAAATGCCGTAGTCTTTCCAGATCCTTTTTTTCCATAGGTACCTGCACTCAACCAGTCATGCTACTGCTGCTTTGTGGACACCCCTGTCAAATTGAGGGGTAACACCTGGTTCGCAAGATAAATTTCATTAGTAGTGGTGCAACAATCACTGTCTATGTTGTTTGTTAGGTCACATTTTTTCATTTCAGACAAAAGAAAAGTTAAAACTATTTTCAATAGTTATTGAATGACCAAACCTTTTGTGTCATTTCTGAGATTGACAAAAGCTAAGGGAGAACTTCCTCTTCCAGTTACACTAATATAATTCCATTTGGCATTGTGAGTAGCCATTTTTTCCTCTTTACTCCCTTTCAAAGATACATCAATACCTTTTGAATGAGCAAACCTGTTTTGTCATGGTTTATATGGACCTGTCTAAGGTGAGTCCAACATCTGGTCAATTCAAGTTAATTTTAACTAAATCTTGCAACTATCTTTTCTCATGCATTAAGAACACTGTTCACTTCACGAGTCTCCCTGGGTGGCCATTGTGTTTATCATTTCTTTAATGGAAAATTGGTTAACAATTTTTTAAATTTTTTAGTTGGCTCTTATATATGTATAATGTTGGTCAACTCTCTCACGCAATTTTGGAATATTTTATATCCTTGGAAGTAACAAGCTGAGAGTCCCAAAGATATTTGGTATACTTCCGTATTTATCATATCATATGAGAAATTAAGGAGATTGTTTACATTCTTCCCAGTCACTTTATTTGTGATATCTCTATCAGAACACCCATAATCCTCTTATTCAGTAAGTATATGGAAAGCACTCTCCTGATAATGAACAAAATATAACTTCCATGGTTCAAATTTCCAAGGCATGATTGCTATTTCCTACAACAGTTTTTGGAAAATTTACAGGCTTCACATTTCTGCTTTGGATAGACCTATATCAGTGGGAGTGAAAGCAAAGCAGGAGAGGGAAATGCCAATGTTCAAAAGCTTCTGGGAACGTTTTTTATATTATTATATTTTAATATATTTTGATGCATATATATTCTAGAGAAACATGCAAAATGTCAATTAGTTTCAGAAAACATGAGAAAATATCTTTAAGTACTGGATTAATAGTGATTATTAAAGTGTAACCATTTAGTACACATATAACATCAATCATTTATCTATTATAACAATGTTATCAAATGATCAACCGCAACGTCAACTTTTCATGTTTCAACAAATATTAACAAATTGTAATAGACAACATCAACCACAAAATGAAACAGAACATCATATTCGTGACCAAAGAGTTGTTCTATGCAGTCAATATTTCAAAGGTAGGTTCAAAGTTCAAGTTCAAACTTTACTGTTATATAATGTTTACAAAGTAGGCCATAATAAAGACAAAGTACTTTTACATTCTAGGATGTAAATGAGGGAGAAGGAGGAATGGGTAAGAGTTGGAGAAGAGAACATTCAACATAGAAAATATACAAGTTTACAACACATGGAAATAAAAACAAGCAAGAATGGGCTTAGAGCCTATTTATTCAGCTGTCTAATGGTGGTTGAATGTAACTATGACAGCCTTTAATCTCCCTTCCAAGCTTTCACAAATCTATTCCTCAACAGCTAGCAAGAAGCCCACACAAAAACCATTGTTGATTGATGTTCTTTCTGTCGTTTCTCTAGATCAACATAATATTTTGGAATGCTTCTGCGAATGTCACTTACTCTTGTAGCCTATTGCACATTGTGCACTGTCATGTTAGTATTGTTCTGTTTTGGATAGTTTCTTAAAAGGTGTCATTCACCACATCCCCAA
>LPNX010694232.1:0-40801 GCA_001517045.1 Pseudotsuga menziesii
TTGGTTATGGGGGAAAAACCCATGTTTTGTCACCTTGTTGATTTTCCATCTTCCCTTGTTAACCTCTTTAATGCTTCAGCTGGTGGTTGGGGGAGTTATAGCTGAAGTGGTGGTGGTTGTGGCAGGCTGTCAGCCTTACCCACTTGCTCACTCCACCCACGTCTACCCATTCTTCTCCCTCACGCACTCTTCCATGGTCAGTTCACTCTCACCACGATTTGGGTCTGTTGGCTCCTCACGCACAGGCTCGGGGGCGATTTTGGTCTCACGCAGGCATTTTCTTCCTCCTCACGAGTCGCTAAACGCTCAGGCACTTGCAATTCACGTCCTCCCGACTGCTGTGCATTCTCACGCAGAGAATTTCCCTCCCGTTTCTCATTTTTGTGCACAGGAATTTCCTGGGTTTTACCCATGTCATTTTCCTCTGCGGATTGGTGAATGGAGTGGCCAAATCCTTTCCCCATGGGTCGAATTATGGGTTCTGCGTTGATTATTTCCCATGCCCAGGATGGGAGTCTGTAAATTCGTTTCCAGCGTGGTCTGTGAGAGTCTTCCCGTGGCTCAATTGCCTTGGACGAACTGTTGATTTCACCCATGTTGTGTGGGCTGTAGTGCTCAAATTCGTTTTGGGCCACTGTGGATTCCCAATCTGTTGGCTGAGTTTCCCTGTTTTGGACTGTGCATAGTTGCCATCGTTTTCATTGTGAAATTGGGTTGTTGTTGTTACCCTGGTTTGGGTGTTGTTGCTGAGTTGTTTTGGCCACGATAGGGCCAAGAACAACTCCGTAATGCCTTGTTTAAGCTGTGACAGCTAAGTAATTGCCTGAGTGCAATGGTTAGTCTTTGGACTGTGCTGACTTGGCTTGGTTGTTGAAAGCCTGTGAAACCCAGCTGTGTTGGTTTGTTGTTTATGTCCCCTTGGCTATGTATAAGCCTGCAATTGACCCTTATTCCAGAGGAATCATGCCCAGCTCGGGGGTGGCAGCGTTGCTGAGAGACTGATGAGCATGCTGGCCTATGGTTGGGTGGAACGTTGCAGCGACGTAGCTGGTTGCGGGTGAAGTCTTCATCAACAGATAAGTACTGCTGTTTACTTCACCTCTGCAATTTATATACTGTATTATGTGAAATGATGAACATGCTCAATGCTGGAAATGTTTATGTATGTTTGCTTCCGCTGTATGAATAAAGACTGTGCATCTGTGTATGCTTGCAAGTTTTAATTTCAGCATTTGATTTCTGTCAATGTTCATGGGGCGATTTGCCCGGCTGTGTTGATGTGTTCGTCGCGTCCTCTTCGCCGGTCGGAGGGACGGGGACGTGACAACTCATGGGGGCTCATTAGTTGAGGAAAGTGGGCCACATGAAGAATAAATTCTACCTAGAATCCATTTTTTCTATAAGATAATGATAGCACACCCCTCTCACATTTTGAATTTGTGTGTGAGTGAGCTTTGAGCCTCTCTAGTGCTTGGAAATGTGCCCAAGCTAGCTTTGAGTGATGTACCCCTTATAAAATGTATTCCAACCATGTTCATACATCCAGTGCATCCATTATTGTATTTTTATTAAGGTTTTGAATTCCATTCCAATCCACTTCAAGTTCCATTGCATAGATTGGGAAGTCTCTCGTTCGAATCTCAAATGTCTTTCTAGTCTTCTCTTCTTTCTAATAATTACGGGTTAATGAAGTTGTACCTGAGAACTATGTGGATTTAAATTTGTCCCTCTAATTATGTATTTGATTTCATAAGGAAGATCTGTAATTTTCATGATAGTTTGAAGCATTTTGATTTAGTTTTTAAATGAGATAATTTGACCTAGTCTAGTTTTCAAAGCAAATTTGACTAGTTTTATTGTTTTATGTGTTAGTTGGTCTTAAATCATCCAATTTATTTCATTTTTGCTCTGATATTATATTGAATGTATTATAATTATGTTCCATACCTGAAACCAATAATTTGTGCCCTTCCTTAGGTGTTTGGGAATCCTAGAAATGATCATTTTTTAGCAGTCCTAATAACTAGTTTGGTCAATGTGAAATTCATAAACTCCCAATTCAATATCATATCTATATAAACCTGTTTTTTACTGATTTAATATTCCATAACATATACTTGAATCTTCCTTAATTTTAATCCCTTCATCAATGGTCGCTAGGAACTAAAGAGTAAGGTTTTAGTTAACATATGTTGGGATTCCCATGAGCCTAGAAGTAGAATTAAGCCTATATGATTTTCTAAAACTAATTGTACCAAAAATATTATGCATAGGAACATGAACTTCATGAACTTCTCCATTCCTTGGTTGTACCTCCTTAATCTTTGATCCAATATTCGATTCATACTCCTTACCCAATTGTTACTTGGACTTGCTCTTGAAAAAGGAGCTCATGATCAATCTAATTTGATTGGATATTTTTAGTATTTGAAGACCTGTAATTGACCTTGAAAATTCAGTACCTAAGATTTATGAAATTGATAAAATCTTCCACTATGCAACAAAGTCATTTCAGTGAATTGTATGCTCATTTTTGCACATATTTTTTCTTGTTCTAGTGAATTGGTCATTAAGATTATCTTTGTTTGAGTTAATGTTCCTAAATCAGCCTTAGGTACCTTACAATGGCATAAGAGCTCTTTCCTCTACTCCTGTGGATAGTGAGCTCTCAATGAAGAAATATTGCATAACACATCTGAAGTTGCAAGCATGAGGCTTGTACCAATAGTTGAAGATGATGACTTTGATCAGTTTGTTGAAGAAGAAGAGGTGATCTATGTTAATGCTGGCTTGCAAATGTCAAGACACGAGAATGGTTAATTCTATGACCATGTGGACTATAAAGACAATAGGGATGAACCACCAATGGCTAATCCTAGGAAGGATTTATCAAAGATGATAAATGCAATTGAAAACTTTCCCCACCACTACAAAGATTAGTATCTTTCCTTGGGACAAGAGATTTGTAAATCCATTCCTTTCAAAGAGTATTTTTATTGAAGATTTGGATTTGAGCCCAAGGATGTAGATGGTCATTATTTCATGTTCAAGGATTATGATATTCTTTGGATTTTCTTCAAGAAGAGTCTTGACAAGTTATGATCATTGTACCATTCAGTATGGAGAAACCAAAATTTGATTGAAATAAGATGCTACAAAATATATTTCTTATCCCCCATTACTCCAAGAATAATATGAAGAGGATCCATATGCAGCTGAAGACCCAACAATTCAACATCTGATTGTTGGCAGTGTGGGAGGTAAAATCACTTCCAGTTTATTTATTGGTGATCTCAAAATAATTACAAAGGAGGAGGATGTGGTCAATGGTGGTAAGGAATATTTTGTATCAAATCCAAAAGAAGAACATAGATCAGATCTGAAATCACCATTTGAACTTTATAACGAAGTAGAAGACAAGCCCACACTAGTTGGGTGTGAACTAGAGAACTTGGAGGAAGGAATCATGCAAAGGGATGAACATAGTTCTTATCTCTTTGTTCCTTTGGGTCACAATGAAGGAAGTATTCACATGATTGAGAAACTAAATCCCACTATCATCATTGAGGAGAACCATGAATTTCCTAGTCTTGTAGGTGGGAAATCAGAAACAAAGATTCATGAAGAGGAGCGCAAGTCACTACAAAGTGACTACGTGAGAGAAGAAATTTGTGCAAAATAAGATGAAGAGGTACCTTGCATAGTTGAATACCTAGCATCCCATCATCAAGTTTCTAGTAGTATGGGAGATGATTTCACTTCTAGATTCTTTGTGGGTAATTTCAAGATCACTCCAATAGATATTAACCCTATTGATGGTGAAGCTACATATTTTGGATCATATCCAAAAGAATAACATTCAATATAATTATAGTCACTACTTGAGCTCCATTGTGAAGTTGATCTCATAGAACAACAAGAGGAATAAAAGGATGATGAGGCTAAAATGTTAGACTCTTCCCAGCCACATGAGGGTTTGGAAGAGAATGAATCATATAGATCATATTTGGATCTTTCAGTGGACCTCAAATAAGAAGGTCCTTTTGTGAAGAATATTCTTTGTTATCCAAACCATTAGGGTGGATCACTAAAGGAGGGTGAAGAGAATATCAGAGCATCCAAGGACCGTTTCACTGATGCCAATGACTTGGTGTCAAAATATTGTTGGAGAGCTTCATAAGAAGGATTGGAAGCAGAAGCTTTCTTGGGATATTTTGAAACTCTCAAAGAAGTAGTGGAGAAGATGAAGGAAATATATATGAATATTCTCTCGGATAGGAATCATCTTTTTGAGGTAACCAAAATATACCATCATGCACTCAAAAGGGAGGAAGATGAAGCATAAAGGCTTTGTAATGAATTGGAGGTTGCATATGTTTCTTTGAACACCACCCAAAAGGATATTCAAGAGTCAAAGTTGAAAATATATCAAATTCAAAAGGAGTTGGATGTACCACACCTTTCATCTTGCATGGAAGGAAATGCATCGGGTATGATGGAGGAACTTCATGTGGAGGATGAACATGAAGAAAGTTTTGATTTGCAAGTGTTGGTGAAATGATATTCCATAGAAGATCTTGGCCTAACATTTGACTTGTTGCATAAATACATTCAAGAATACATGCCATTCATATATGCAAGCAAATATACTTATTTGTCCATGGATTAGATATACAATTGCATCACTGATATGGAGGCCCAAGGATACACTTGTTTTTCTTACATCTATAGGGAGTTGTTTGACAAGCATGCTTTGAAGGAGACACCTTATGAGATACCCTTATGGGTGGTAGATTGTTCTCTAAAGGAGGTGGTCAATCACATTTTATATGGATAAGAAAATGAAATTTCTTATTCATCCATTTATTGGGTTGGTATAGGCATAAATGAAATGAATAATTTGGGAAGTAAAGGGTTCTTTTGTTTCTGAAATAATTTTTTTGTTATAGCTGACATTTTCCTTACATGTGAGTAGCAACAAATATTTATTTTGCATACATTAGATGCATCCTATACACGTGCACATGAGGTGCATTATGATTTGCATGTGCTTGAGGATTTTGAGGTCAAGCAAGATGAAGACCAAGCACCTGCATGGTTCCAAAAATATAATGAGTTTCCTTTAGGAAATTGGTGTACAATTTTGGAGGAGGCACACGATATCACTTTCCATCTGATGTCTCCATCATGCACAGTAATGCATGGGAGGTCCACTTGAGTCATTTGATTGGAAGCATAAATAAAAATTTGAGATATTTTATTAGAGAAAACCCTGCACATCGTGTTATAGATGATTTTACCACACTTGGTATATCACACTTTTATGGCCTTCCATATCCCTCTGCAACCTCTTTGGACGCTTCTTGCTCAAACTATACTTTAATGTCCCAAGAAACACCTTAAAAAATCCCTAATTATTGTTATGCATGGGTCACAAGCTTACAACCTGCATGTACATGCAACATGTCCCACTATGACCCGTTCACATTAGGAAATGTGCCCAAAAATAAAATATTTTGGAGTTTTCGTCATAGAGTCATGAATAACTTGACCTTTTTCCTTCCATATGCCTGGAAACACTCTGACTCGACCCTTCACTTCCTATTGAAGGCCTATATATTGGGCCCCTTGTATACATTGGAGAAAGAGAATTGAAGAGAGCAAGGAAACTATAGTTTGTTTGTGCCTCATTCACATATTCTTGAGTCTACATCCCCTTTTTCCTTGTGGACATCCATTGTTTCTCTTCCCAATATTTCCTTTGCATTGTTAGCTTGCCATTGAGATGGAGGATTGAAGTGGTGGAGGCCCATGTGGAGGACTCAGTTTCTCTCTTTCGACAAGGTGTCAATAGAGGTTGTCACTTGTATCTCTATTCATAATTAATAGAAATATCCACCTCTCGTCCATTGTATGTGTGTAACTATGTATGATCTTTAACCATGGATGATGTAGTTACTTTGATTTACACATATTGGTTCATGGGGGCTTCACTTGTTGACCAATATCCTATCATGTTAGTTCATATTGTGGGTTTTAAAATTATAAAAAATTGAACCAATATATTGCAAGTATTGGGGGGGATGAGGGGTTTAAGGTGGGGGTTGATAGGGTGGTTTATAAGGATTGAGGTATAAAAATGGGTGGGAAGGAGGTTTTAAGTATTGGGAGGGGGTTTCAACAAAAAGAGTTTGGGTCAATATCTCTGGAAATTAAGGGTATTCTTTAATATACCATGATTGCACGTGCTATGTGATAGGTTCACTAAGTGAAGTCCCCGTGTATTGGTTTTATATATGCTAGAGTAGTCCTAACACTTTAACATATATCATTATTTCCTTGTTCATTGTTGTTGAGGATAAATTGTACGTACAAGCATGGTTGAAAATCTCAACGGGGATCAACTACAACCTTTCGGAATAAGGTATGCCTTCCATCCCTTAGTGTTAGTTATTTTGATCTCTATTTGATTCCAAACCCACTTTGGTGGCATGTTTTTTCCACCTTTGAGATCAAAAACATGAACTTTAGAGCATGGAGGGACTTTAAACCCTTCCTGACAGCCAAATTGTTGCGTTAAACCTTCTTATGCAACCCTATTTCGCAACTCTACTTCCATTTTTGGATTTCCGCAACTATATGTTTCACCTTCCAACTTTCCACAATTTTTTGTTTCCGCACCACCCTTTCTGCATGCTCTCTTCCGCAATGGGATTTCCGCAAACGTTATTCCGCAATATGTTTCCCGCAAGATTTCTTTTTTGCAACAGAGTTTCTGCAACTTTGTTTCTTCATTTGAAAATTGTGTATTAAGGAAATTCCCAAATTCCAAATTTGACTTCCGCAATTATGCAATTGCAACACTCCTTTGCACAATCGGATTGCAAATTGCTGATCCAACTTTTCTAGAAGTTGAACTTCCACAATTTCCCTCCCGCGTTTCCTTTTCCACAACTCTTTATAACCATTGATTTCATGCAGCTTCCTTCCATACCATTGATCTGAGATCAGATGTGGATCTCATATTACATTTGTGGATCCTTTATCTTCCTTACATCTTTCTCTTGCGTGATTCTTCCTCAGCCGTAGATATGTTCCTATGACGATATTGACCATTAAACCTATGCAAAATTAAACCTTAATTTATTATCGATCCTTGCAGTGATCGAACTACATATCCCAAACCCACATCAAGGTTAATTCGAGATAAAATCCATTCACGAAGTCTTAATAATAAAATTATTCCTTTTATTGATTAGAGAATCGATCAATCGATCTCTATTTTATTCCCTTTCAAAAACCTTGAATTCACATGAATTCTTATCATTCCTTAACACATGATTTAACTAAACATTCAATTCATGAAGTCACACACTGAGACAGAATTGAATTTACACACAGAGAGATTATGTCGAAATAAGATTTTTCGTTCACATGATAAAACTATACATACAAATTTATTTCAGAACCTGTGTTCTAAGCTCCTTAGGTCTGATACATATTTAAATGGCCTTGCTTGAGCTAGAGTTACTCTATTTTGGCTACTTCTCTTTCTCTTGTATGTCTATCTTTGTCTCTTCTCTTTTTTATTACTCCAAGGCTTACATATATATATACAACAAGATTCATGAACCATTCTATTTCAAATCCATAATCCACTCAATAATCCCTAATATTCTGCTAACTAATCCTAATTACAACAAATCCTCTAACCTATCCTATGAATCGCTACCATTAGACGAGGGATTTGTTACAATGACTCATCAATTTACCCAACTACTCACTTATCCTCTTAGTGACTCACCATATATCTAGAATCAAATAAAACATAGGTTTATTTACAATGTGATGGTTCAAAGACAATCAATTCAGAATTGAAGACCCCTTCTAGGCCTAATCCAACATTTAACTTGGAAATTGAATAGAGAGCAGGATGCCCCTGCATCAGACTCTCCAGGAAGAAAGAAATGTGACCTCCTGGTCATAACCTTCCATATTCAGTATGTCTGGATCCCAAACCTTGTTCTATAACTAATCATCCATCTCATCATGTTGTTTTTTATTTGTCATCTTCAGTTCTCCTAGTTTCCAAATTTTATGTTGCAATGCTCCACTAGCTTTGCTTCTTCCATCTCCTTCTGTCATATGTCTTCTCCTGCTACTTTGCTTCTTTGCTCTGCTAATTAAAATATTCATTATTTCCTCACTCCTTTGAGACATCTTCACCATCAACAACCTTAATTCTTCAATGTCCATGTCCAGTCTATCCTTTCGCTGGTACACCTACATCTTTTTCTCTTGAAACTGTTGATGTCCTCTTGAATCTCTGCTTCTATCCACTAAATTATAAAATAATTCAGTGCTTTTATTTGTTTCCTGCTCTTTTCCAATGATGTCATCAAACATTAAGCAATCATCATTATCAATCCTTGGATTAATCAACCAATTGTCCATCATTTCTAACTCTTCATGATATTTCTTGAAGTTAGAAAACTTTTCTTTGTCTTCATTAACCAACTCTATGACAGTAATTTCTTAGAGGTACTGATCATCCTCTTGAGACAATATAGTCTCTTCCCGTTTCATGACAAATTTCTTCCCCTCTATGTCAGCAACACCATTATCCAAATATGAAAGTGTTCTCTTTTGTTTATCTCCATGAGACCATGTCATCTCATTCTTCAATCCCAGAAAAAACTTCTAGCTTTGGTCCATGTCAAGAATACATGGATACTCTCCTTCTTCTTCTTTTACCTCTAGGACAACCTCACAAGGTTCATTACATGTTATTCCTGCAGATATGCACAATTCATTAATTTAAAAAATATTGAAATTTTTATCTCCCATTGACTTTCTTATCAGCATATTCTCTTGCTGATTTGAACTCTCCCAAGAGTTCACGAGACTTTAAGCTAGTCCCTCTTTTGTACCATATTCTTCTAACATTATTTTATGTTCTACTAAACAACAGTGAACATATTCTTCTGTCAATTGTCTAATTTTGATTTTTCCTTTTTTTTCTCAAAGCATCCATCCTATGCTTCACAAGCTGCATAGACACATATTTTAAGTGTTCTTCAATACCTGCAGTCATACACCAATAATCAATTTCAAAAACATGAGACTCTGAAGTCCCTGTTGATATTTCCTCTAGCATCCCCCTTTTGTATTGGTTTGAGCACAACATCAAACTTTCACCGTCACCTATTTATTCAATAGTCTGATATACAAGATGCATACACTCTTCATAGGATACCATATCATCTTTTACTATAACACAATTATATTCTGCTATCCTGCTTTTGGAAAGCACACCTTCTTTTTCTTTAGACTTCATGATAGTCCAAGGTGACTGTTCAACTTTTTCCTTCATCAGAATGCAATTCTGATTCTTCCCTATAGAAATGTCTTTGCACATTTATTTTTCTGCCTTCATCTTCAAGTCATCTTCAATTGACTGTGTTCCTCCATCAAGAAGCTCATCAATTAGTTCCTTTTGCCGCAATACTTCATGCCTTTCTTCATTTGATAGACTATCTTCCTCATATTTGACTTCATCAAATTTTAAGATAGTTTCAAAGGACTGCCCATCATTTGCAACAAAACCTGCAATCACAAACAAATCATCAATCTCAAAAACATAAGACCTTTTGGTCTCATTCATCCTTACAGTCATCTCCTCCTTAAGTTTATCTGTATTCTTTATAGGATTTATGAGACTCTCAATTGGTCTCTCTTTTTCTGCTTCATCATCCTCTCCAAGCAAAGGACCCTGTTCAAGTTCACAATATGAAACCTCCATCTCAGATTCAACTTTTCTGAGTTCTTTATTCAATTCAGCAAACATATTTTGTTATAGCTTCACATGTAGTGAATGTCATCTTACCTCCCTTTTCATGACCCAACCATACCTCTAGTTTTTTTCTTCAACAGCTTGCATATGCTTCTCAAAGCACAAAATGTTTTTTGCTAACTCTAGCAACTCCCTATTACATTCTTCTTGACTTTCTTTCTTCTTTATTTTGTTGTGGCTTTTCTCTGAACCCCTACAATGACCTTTAGTAGTCATTGTTTCTATCTCCCTCTCTTTTGTGAACTTCATCCTATCCACTTGTGGAGTGATTTCCTAAGCCTCCCTCAACAAGTCTCCATACTTATCTGCTATAACTCAACAAGCTATATCTCCTTAAGATTGTGCTTTTGGTATATCTGGTCCTCTCACTAGAACCTTTTGAGCATCTCCTTTTCTCTTATGTTTGGCTTATGTAGGTCCAATTCTCTTTTGAGAACATGCACTAGTCCTCTTTTGTCCAACCTCTGTTGGATTTCTCAGGTTATTCAACTACTTCCTCTTTCCTCTTCTCAAGAAATTCTCTGGTCTTTGCTGCCATCAAATATTTCCTATATAACCAGAGTTAAATAAAAACATCAACCAGTCCATACCTTTAGAATTTCCACTTGTACACTTAGCTGAAAATATCTCCACTGTTATCTTCAAAAGATCTTCTTCTTGATCTTTTTCATCTGCACTCTCCTTTCTTGTCTCTGGATTATAACCACTGTCTGTAATTTCTCCTACTGCAGAGCCTATACTCCTCCCCAATATCTGCTATAATCCCTTACACAAGACTAAAGATACACCCTCACAACTATCAGTCTTCAAATTCAATAAAAATTTGCAGAAATGCCTTACCTTTGCTTTCTTCAATTGCTCAAGAGTAGTTTGACTCAATACTCTTCCCATGCATCATAAATCCATGCTTATACCTGTCAAATCGTATCCTTCCAAAGGATTTATTATTTATTCTCATGTGGCTAATCATCAAATTTAAACATACAATCTTTTTCTGCAAGTCTTTTTCCATAGTTAATTATAATCATAATGGAAAACAAAAAGATCATTACCTCATTCCAAGAGCTAGCTGTGCTCTGATACCAAACTGATGCCAACCCCACCTTGGTGGCATGTTTTTTCCACCTCTGAGATCAAACACATGAAATTCAGAGCATGGAGGGACTTTAAAACCTTTCTCACGGCCAAATTGTTGTGTTAAACCTTCTTATGCAACCCTATTGCACAGCTCTACTTCAATTTTTAGGTTTTCGCAACTATCTATTTCACCTTCCAACTTTCTGCAATTTTATGTTTCCCCACCACCCTTTCCGCACGCACTCTTCCGCAATGGGATTTCTGCAAATGTCGTTTCGGTAGACATTTCCCGCAAGATTTATTTTCCGCAACAGATTTTTCACAACTATGTTTCTGCATTTACAGATTGTGGATTGTGGAAATTCCCAAATTCCAAATTTGACTTCCATAATTATGTCTCCGCAACACCCCTTTCCGCAATCGGATTGCAGATTGCTGATCCAATTTTTCCAAAAGTTGAACTTCCACAATTTTCCTCCCGCAATTCCTTTTTCGCAACTCTTTATAACCGTTTATTTGATGCGACTTCCTTCTTGACTGTTGATATGAGATCAGATGCAGATCCTTTATATTCCTTACACATTTCTCTTGCAAGATTATTCCTCAGCCGTAGATATGTTCCTATGACAATATCGACCATTAAACCTGCACAAAATTAAACCTTAAATTATTATTGATCCTTGCAGTGATCGATATACAGATCCTGAACCTGCAACAAGGTTAATTCGAGATAAAATCCATTTACAAAGTCTTAATAATCAAATTCTTCCTTCAATTGATCAGAGAATCGATCAATCGATCTCTGTTTTATTCACTTTCAGAAACCCTAAATTCACAAGTAGGATTATCATTCATTAACACGGGATTTAACTAAACATTCAATTCATGAAGTCACACACTCAGACATAATTGAATTTACACACATACATATTATGCTGAAATAGGATTTTTCGTTCACATGCTAAAACTGTACATACAAATTTATTTCAGAACTTGCGTTCTGAGCTCCTTAGGCTTGATACATATTTAAATGGCCTTGCTTGAGCCAGATTTACTTTATTCTGTCTACTTCTCCTTCTCCTATATGTCTATCTCTGTCTCTTCTCTTTTTTATGCCTCGCAGGATTACATATATATATACAACAAGATTCATGAACCATTCTGATTCAGATCCATAATCCACTCAATAATCCCTAATCTTCTCCTAACTAATCCTAATTACAACAAATCCTCTAACCTATCCTATGACTCACTAACTTTAGACGAGGGCTTTGTTAGAATGACTCATCAATTGACCCAATGACTCACTTATCCTCTTAGTGACTCACCATCTATCTAGAATCAAATAAAACATAGTTTTATTTACAATGTGATGGTTCAAAGACCATCAATTCAGAATTGAAGACCCCTTCTAGGCCTGATCCAACATTTAACTTGGAATTTGAATGGAGAGAAGGATTCTCCTACATCACTATTGCATATTTAAATGGGTTTATTTCTAGTTTCATTCAGTCTGTTGTGGTCCACCCCAAGCCATAGGAAATATTCTCCATAACGGAATTGGCGACTCCAATGGGGAAGTTCCTTGTTTTTCTTTGGGGTTTGAGTGCATGATTTGCTTGAATTGTTGTCTGTTTATCTGAGTTTATGTGTCTGGTTATGAAGTATGTGATCCCTTTGGTGTCCTTTTGAATTAATTTGGATCTTAGCCTTATTTTTTCCACCTTCCTCTTTCTATACACGGGTCATAGAGGTACCAGTCGCATATACACGCAGGATGTTGTACTAACAACCGCATATACACGCGGGTTTTCTGTGAACAGTCATGTAGGCCCCTCTTTTTGAGTGAGTGCTTGATGTTTGAGAGATGTTGGGTGGGTTTTACGTATTGTTGAGTCTTCCTGGGTTCTTTTGGTGTCTGTTTGTTGCTTCTGTTCTAACCAGAGACCTTTTTTCTCTTGCTTTTTACTTAAGAGTTGTTCTTGTCATTTTTCTCCTTTTTGTTTTGATATTAGTGCATTAGAACTTTTTATATCAGAGTCTTTCTTGGCTTGTGTTTGAGACTTGCTGCAGGGACTGGTATTTTTAGAGTCTTTTTATTGCATTTACATATCATTTATTACAAAATATTCTATTTTTGGCATGTTTATGCATAATGCATTTGCACGAAGTAGTGCTTGCATTAGTTTTGCTTAGTTGAGTAGTGATCAGGATTTCATATAGGGAAACGTTTCATTTACATTTGAAGGGAAAATTTATACATCTCATGTAGTGGAATACCCCATTTTCATCATTAAAGACAACTTGCAATTGGCATTGTTTGTTAGGTGTGGATATTTACTTCACTTGCTGAGTCATAACATCACTAGTTACATGATTGTTTCCTTTGAGTAATCAAAACCTTAAAATGAACGCTTTATTTAAAATGAATTACACTTTTTATTTGATAGTGGTGCATCAACAAGCTTAGGTTGTAGAGTCCTGGAATAGGATGTCACGAATAAATTTTTCCAAGACTACAAAACAAAACATTTAGGCGTCTGTCCAGGTGAGAGATAGAAATCCTTGGTATAATTAGTGTTCTCGAGAGGCTCCTCTTACACAATATTTAATAATGAGGAAACATACACATTTGTGGTGGGGATAGCCCCTTTCCACTCTTTGTGTAGCGCCAGATATACTTCCAGGATCTTATTCATATATGGGGGATTTTGAGGTACCTTTGGTGATTTCGAGATTTGGGATTTGTTACCCTTCCCATATGGTAGATCCCACCTGTGATTTTCCACCTAAGCATTGATTATATTGGGGTGACCTTAGTTTCCTTACCTAGGTATCACAGGGGGTACTTGCAGAGGTTATTCTGTGAGTGTCCTGGCCAAGTAGGGGTCAGAAAACATAGTCAATTTATGCTTTGAAGTTGAGGGCCACTATAATTGGTTATGCACCTCTGCTTGTAGTGTATGGGAGTCTCAAGCCTCTCCTAGGAGAGACATACCTTTTGCATTTGGGAGCTTATTTATCCTCCCTATTGGCTTGCTTGCACTTGGCTTAAATTTTCTTAGGAGTGTGCTCTTTGTGCACTAGATTTATTTAGGGTTCGCTATTGGTTGACTTTGTTTTCTTTCATGGAGTCATCATGGATCGAGGTCCGGCACCCTGTCATTCTCTCTATTTGGCAGGTCTTTCACCTTGTGGATATACTACTCCTCCTCGGAAGACGACTAGATATTCTAGGCATATTCATATACACTTTGATTCACATACCACTCTCATGAGTAATACATATGAGCATGCGGAGATCCCTCATTCTCTGTCCTATGGGAGGGGGAATGTGACCCATACGAGACCTGGGACTCCGGTTTAAACTGAACTTCATGGGACTAGCACTTCTCATGATTCCAAAACCCAACTATCAAATTTTGCAGCTGCTTTTGGAAGGACTTTCTCATGAAGGTCGGGTGAAAAGACTCACCATGTTCCCTCGAGATCTGGACCTTTTATATTTGGCATGTCAGATATGGATGATAGTTTTCTGTCATCTTCCATAGACACTGGTAGAGGTCCTAGTGTTGTGTCTGGGAGCACTGCCATTCCTTTCCATGTCGATAAATTTGGTAGTGGTCATATTGCACCTTCCACACCATTCATGGGAGGATTTTCACACCCCTCAACCGGACATAACACTGGGATTCCATTTCATGGAGGTGACCCTAGACACGTGAATGTTGGAGGTACATATTATATTCCATCCTATTTTCCTTCATCCACTAGATGTGTTCCTTCGAATGTGTTTCTCATGACACACCCTCCTCATAACCCACATGGTCCTTCAGGATGGAGTGTTGCCTCTAACAATGTTGTTCCCTCGTCTGTTGGTACATTTTTGTCAAGAGGTTATGTTCCTCTTTATATACTTGGTGGGGTAACCCATTTACCAAAACCACAATTACAGTTATGTAGCACCCGAGTCTCAAGGTATGCCAAATTATAACACTCTCGTGTATCCTTTTATGGGTCATGCTAGTGGAGGTTATTATCCGACTGGCCAAGGCCACAGTATTTATAATAATAAACCCTATATGAATCAAAATTGTTAGGGAGCATGGAATCCCATGGCACAACCTAGGATCCATTTATTCGATACTTTTAATTTGTATGACCTATTGATATTGGCCAACGATCCGGTTTCTCATGATCCAATGTGGTCGGTTGTTCTCACTAAACTTCCTTCTGACATTCCTAAGTTTGAAGGTAAGGGTGGTGAGGACCTTGGAGAACATGTTACCACTTTCCACCTATGGTGCTCCTCGAATTATTTTAATTGTGATTCTATTTGTTTGATATTGTTTCAACGCACCCTCACGTGTAGTGGGGATTTCTCCCCAGCTATGTGCAGAAGCACCAACCTTAGATCGTTGTGATTGTAAGGAAGAGTTCAATGGAAAATAGAAAATAAAACTAAACTAATAATCGAAAGAAAATATTTTTATCATTTTTCAGCATACATAGTATAAACTAAACTAATGAAAATAAATAAAAACACACCTCTTTTAATGTAAAGTGGGCCACCATAGCCGTCCTCAGAAGTGGTTCCACAACTCCGCGGGTTGGTTCTCCAATTGTCTCCATGGACAGTTGTCAAATGGGGAATGGATCCAATATGGGTATCGAGGATGTCTCAACGTACACCATGGGAATGGTATTCCAATGAGAATGGTGGAAAGGGAGTGTGTGAATACCTGAGAGCAAAATTGTCACAACGTACCCACAAATGAAAATGAGAAAAAAGGTGTTTTGGGAGAGCCCTTCACAATGTATTTATAGTATGGTCCTAGGTTTTTTTGACCGAAGGTGGTGACCCATGATATTTTTTGTCCCATGGTATTTTCCTATGGTTTTCTGACCCTTTCTCATTTTTGGGTTTTTTGAACCCTTTTTAGGGGTTTTTACCCTTTTTGGGAGAGAGTGAGGGTAAACCATAGTAAATAATGATGTTTTGGACCATTTTTGGTGGAAATACAATTGTGAAGGTAAAAAGTAAGGGAAAATGGTAGGAATATGATGTATGAATATGGCATAGACCATGTAGATCTAGGTGAACACTTTTTAGTGTTAACACATGGGAACTACGATGAAATGGTATATAGAGTTTCCTGGGGGCACATATCGAACGTTCAATGATCTAGCCATAAACTTTTTGAACCACTTTCAACTACCAATACATTACAATGCTAGTACCAAAATCTTGTCGATATTTCGGTAAGAAAAAGCCACACATATTTCTGATCATATTCAAGAGTAGTGTAGACAAAAGAGGTTGATTGAGGCCAACATTTTGCCCAAGTTTTTATTGGAATGGTTCCTTAAGTCTTTATTACCTTATATCACGAAGGATGTTTCGAATGAGGAACTAGCTATTTTTTGAGCTCAACAATTGGACTTGATTTACGCTTAGTCTTGGCTCTTATATGAGATTATCCCTAATGCATTGCAGTCTAATTTCAATCCTAAGTTTAAACGTAGACCACATGCTGATGGAATTGTTGGTTCCGCAAGTACTAAATTCATATACCAGGTTACAAATAAAATGAGAAATTTTTCTAAACCTGACCACATGCTACTTTTAGTACACTCGTTGGACCAGAAGGGTATCCAGTAGACCAGACGGAATAAGAAAAATGGAAGAAACAATAGGAGAGGTCAAAATAGGAAGGAGAATGCTAATGATGACAAGAACAATAGTGATGCTGGGGGGGGACAAGAAGTCTAAATTTAAGGTTAAGTTCCCTTGTAATGTTTGTGGGGGATATCCCCTCACTTACTTTCTCCCTCATATTGATGAAGACTCTAAATTCATTGCACAGATCCCAGCTATGTTAACGGACCCTTTACCGCATAATCAAAATATGGATTCGAGGAACGTGGACTCCGGAAGTGCTTCTGGTGGGAATCAAAACCCATCAAATGTTGAAGGTGGACACAATTGTATCAATATTATGTATGCCTCTAATGTTTTGACGTGCTAAATATTATGGTTCGTCAACCCAATATAGGGAAAGATCCTACACCTCTCGAGGTTCATATGCATATTGACAAGCCTGAGGTTATACCTCACATTCCTAAAGGATTCCTAAAGTGCTCGGGGAACAATACTAATGTTTGAGCCGCTCGACACTATACTATTGTAAAATATTTGGTTCAAACTCCTTGTGCGATGCCAACTCTCAAAGTCCTTCAGACTTTCCCTTCGTAGAGAAAGGATTTATTGACTTCCCTTGAAATGGTTGATTCTCATCCTTCCATGGTGATTATATTTGAAACTCAGGAGGTTCGGAATCACTTTCCTTACCATGTGGATTTCTTAATCCATGTGGACTGTATGAATAACATGATAAAACACACAATGGTTGATGAAGGTGTGGTGACTATTGTGATGTCTCTAGCCTGTTGGAAAGGTCTTGTCTCACCCCCATTGTTGAAATACGGGACCATGTTGGATTCTTTTGATGTACGCTCTTTTTGGCCACATGGTATACTTCCTTCTCTTTAGGTCCAATTGGGAGGGAATACCATGTCCATCGAGGTCTACATGGTTGATGTGCCCGTTGACTACAACCTTTTACTAGGCCATAACTGGATTTACAATATGAGAGTGATTGTGTCTTCCATCTCTCATGTTATTTGCTTCCCTTTTGAAGATTGGATTGTCATGATCGAGCAAATGTCATTTGGTAATTCTAGTACGTCACCATCTCTTAGATCCACCATCTTGTTTATTGATAATTCTCAGCTGGCAACTGATAATATTGGTGTGGGAATGTATCCATCTTTGATGGGAAATTTTAATATTTCCACACCAATCCTTACTATAGGTTCCACTCTTGGTAGCGAATCTTCGTTGTTGAGTTTGTTCCCATTTCACACTATGTATTTGGAGGACCCTTGGACTCTCCCTTCTCCAAGAAATTCGGATGAATATTCTAGACCTACCAAGATGGATATGTCATTGTCTGTAGTGGATATTGCATATCAAGCTACTCTTGATCCCATTATGGACCCTAGTCCATCCTCTTCACAAATGGAGGAGGAGGACACCTTTACACTTCCTTCTTGGGTAGTTGCGTCGTCCCGCTCACATGACTGCTTTGATGATTTTTTTCCTTAAAATGAAGTGATTATTGAATCCATGAATGGTTTGGAATGACCTTGGGAATATTTGCACCATCACTCTTACTTCCTCCCAGAGCTTGAACAAATCGAGTGTGATGCCTTTAGGGCGACCCTAAATGAGAAGGTTGGTAGTCCCATGGTCCCATTAGGAATTCATGGTATATGCCGAAGGGAACATGGAGAATATGTCTCCTAAAATTCCTATCAACATTTATTGGACTCCTGACAAGATAGAAAACATTTACATTGGGGCAGATTCTTCTCCCGATGAGATTAAAGTATACACTGAGCTCTTTAAAGAATTTGGTTATGTTTTCACTTGTTCGTATGATGATATGCTAGGAATAGACCGTAGTATTTTTTAGCATAAGATCAAAACTTATCCTAATGCTAATCCTGCTCGACAATGTTTATACATGATGAATCCTCGTAAGGCTCCTACCATTAAGGAAGAAATAGAGAAGCTACTCAAGGTTGGATTTATCTATCCAATTCCCTTAACTTAATGGGTATCCAACCTTGTTCCATTTGATAAGAAGCAATGAACTATCCAGGTATGCACTTACTTTACAGACCT
Source organism: Pseudotsuga menziesii (assembly GCA_001517045.1). Taxonomy (NCBI): domain Eukaryota; kingdom Viridiplantae; phylum Streptophyta; class Pinopsida; order Pinales; family Pinaceae; genus Pseudotsuga; species Pseudotsuga menziesii. Next base: position 18,681 of record LPNX010694232.1, read on the forward strand.
GAATAAGGCCAGTCATAAAGATAAATTTCCCACACCATTCATTGATCATATTTTATATGAGTGTGTGGGAAGCAAGGTATTCTCGTTCATGGACGGTTTTCCAAGATACAATCAGATTCAAATCAAACATGAGGACCAACACAAGACATATTTCATTTGTCCTTGGGGCACTTTTGCAAACCAAAAAAATCCCTTTGGCCTTAAAAATGTCAGAGGTACATTTCACCGGGCGATTACCTCTTATTTTGATGACCTTAAGCAGATTATTGAAGTCTATCTGGATGATTTAGTTTCTCACTCTCGTTTGAGAGTGGATCATCCATACCATTTGCGCTTGTTTTTTGAGAGATGTCATCGTTGTCAAATCCAGTTGAACCCTCAGAAGTGCATATTTTGTGTGAAAGTAGGTGGGTTATTGGGATTCATCATTTCTAAGGAGGGGATTAGGGTCGATCCTCCTAAGGTTGAGGAAATCATTCAATTGTCTCCGCTCTGCACTATTAGACACCTTTAGAGTCTCCACATAATGGCTAACTTCTTGTGGAGGTTTGTTGTCAACTTTTCCAATTTGACCAAAGGTTTCATGCACCTTTTGAAGAAGGACACTCCTTTTATCTATGATGAGTGAGCCCAGGAGACTTTCAATTCATTGAATAAATCCTTGGCATAATCCCCCATGCTTAGTCCACCCGACTACAACTGTGATTTCTTGTTATATGTAGTTGCATCTCAATAGACGATTGGGATGGTTTTGGTTCAAGAGGACGATGAGCTCCAAGAGAATGATTTCTACTATCTTAGTTGGAACCTTATTGACACCAAAATTTGTTACACTCACGTTGAGAAGCTAGCTTTAGCTACCGTTCATGCGGTAGAGCGATTGAGACATTATATACTCCTTCGCCAAACTATGGTTGTGGCTCACGTCAATCCATTTCAGGTCATCCTAACCAGATGGATGATGGGGGGGAATATAATAAGTGGATTGTTAGTTTGATCTCGACTTTGTTTCGAAAAAATCGAAGAAATTGTTGGTGTTTGTAGAGCTCATGTTGGATTTTCCTAGTTTGGACGAGGTTGAGGTTCATGAAGATTCTTTTGTTGATGAGCATATCTTCCTCATCTTGACTGCAAATCCTTGGTATGGTGACATCCTAGTATATTTACAGACTTTGAAGGTCCCTCCTCACCTCTCATGGGATGAATGTTGATGTTTATGACATGTTTCTAAGAATTACCTCATTATCGATGACACCTTGTATCATCGAGGGTTGGATTCCATTTTGCGTCGGTGTTTGACTTGTGAAGAGGCTGAGACGGTTGTTAATGATTTCCACGGTGGGGTGTGTGGTGGTCATTTATCTGGGCTTGATACAATGCAAAAAATCTTGAGAGAAGGTTATTACTGGTCATTCATCTTTAAGGTTGTGCTAATGCAGTCAAGCAGTACCACCCTTTCCAGGTGTTTGCATGGAACATTTGTTCACATCCTACCACGTTGTACCCTATTATCATTGTCGATCTCTTCACCAAGTGGGGGTTGACTTTATGGATTATAGCCCAGATTTGGTTGGGGGGAACCATCGCATCATAGTGGTTGTGTATTACTTCATGAAATGGGAAGAGGCTATGCCTACTATCAAATCAAATGGTGAGGCAGTTACTCACTTCATGTTCAATCAAATTATTACTCGGTTTGGTATCTTGAGAGATATTTTCATGAACCATGGAAGGAACTTTCAATAGGATGATGGAATAGTTATCTTCCAAATTTGGGTATAAGCAAGAGTATTCCTCTTTTTATTATCCTCAAGTGAATGGGCAGGTCGAAGCTATAAGCAAATCCATTAATTCCATTCTGCAAAGAACCATTGCACAAAGCAAGAATAATTGGCACATTATGTTTTACCCTACTTTGTGGGACTACCGAACCGTTGTTAAGACTTCTACCAGTTTTTCTCCATATCATCTAGTGCAGGGGGTGGATTCGATACTATCAATTGAATGCAAGATCTTTTTTGAAACTAGCCATAGAAATCTTACTAGAGACTTCTAACTTGGAAGAACATCTGGTCCACTTAGAACACCTCAATGAGCAACGCCGGGATGGCTTAGTGGCTCTTGAAGTGAATAAGCGTCATGTTAAGGTTTAGTATAATAAATTTGTCTGTCCCCAGAGATTTAGTGAGGGTGACTTGGTTCTTTTATATGACCAAGCTAGTGAACCGTTAGGGGCGGGTAAGTTCAACCCAATGTGGCATGGGCCTTACGTGGTTAAACGATTCTTACAAAAGGGCGCATACGAGTTGGAGGATTATGAAGGGAAATCCTTGGTGGAGACTATAAATGGGCTCTATCTTTAAAAATATTATGCCTAATTCTTAGCTAAGGCTGCTACTTTGTATATTAGTGTACAGTTGTATACTTTACTTTTCGTCCCCTTGTAGCAATTCGGTTTGTTGACACACTTTCCTTTGTTGTGGCATATGTACACGGAATCTTCGATATATGTAGGATATGCTGACAGTGATAGCCGCCATACCTAGAACTCAGCCTCGGTCGCTTGGGTCATTTATACATCTATGGGTCATGTTGTGTCTTCAGGGGGTGTATGTCTCTGACCATCATCCAACAATGTTGTTGAATATAGTGTCATGATTGAGCTACTACGTGATGACATATCCCATGGTATTTGATCCCTTGAGGTATGTCTTAACTCGCAATTGGTTGTATCATAATTAAATGGCGTGTATTGTATCATAGATATGACTTTATTACGAAGATTCTTATAGGTAAGGTTGTTATAATGACAATTTGAACACATAACATACATTCATATTCCTAGAATCTATAATCATGTTGCCGATTCTTGTGCAAACTATGTATTAGACTAGAATTTGTTACATCAATCATGAAATCCCACACATTCCATCCACATTAAAATATACATGTAAATATAATAAACTGATCACTATAAGCATTTTCATTTTCAAAATATAGTCCAAAAATGGTGTCATAGTACAAATGTCATGGTACATAATTGGGGCTTTAAAGCGACCAAAACACTGTACAACTGGTACATAATGTATATCTAGGCCTCTATGCCTATGGACCGGGGTGATGGTCATGAAAACACACGATGACATTTTCCAACCATTTGAAGAGTCTAACCCATACACAGGGAACTCCCACTACATGTCTCTGCATTTCCTTGGGAAATTCCTCGACCTGCACCATAGGCACCCTGTACGTCATACAGACAAAGTTGGTATGTATGCTCTGTAGTGTGTGCTCTGCATCTACACCTAGGAAATCACAACTGTGTCCCCTCCGACGATGTCGAGGGAAGCCATCCAGCTGTCTACGTCCCACATATGTATGTGCATGATCAATATTAGTACATGACACCACCAAAACATGTTTTTTATTTCATTATATCAAAAAATACAAAAAAAATAAAATAGGTTAAAAATAAACATTTGGGATTGTTACCTAGATCACCATATGCAACACCCTATGGTAATAGCATGTTTGGGTCCCCATAGAAGTCGATCCCTGCATAGGGATAGTCATCCATGACCACGATCTATTGATGCACCAGTGGTAAAATTATGGGGGAAATGGAGTGGGTGTCCTACCTCCCCCTATCCGTCACATCAGCTCTGCCCATTGGGTCTGGGATGGATCTCGTAGACCATGTGGATGAACCTACAATATTAGGATAAGGCCCGATACCTGCTCGAAGAAGAATGTACTGATAATGTTGGCGAACCCAAATTTCATTGTCCTACCCAGCTTGCATTCAGTCAACTATTGCTTCATGTTGTTCAACAATGATGTGCTCCAGTCGTATATTGTGGGTCTCATACACTTGACTGCATAGAACATAATAGGCATGGAATCTTGATGTAGAGATGTCAACCATGCTATCCTGGCTAGCAGTAGCACGATCATCTTGAGACCAAGGCTCTGAATGGAGTTGAAAGGAACCTAGCTTCTGATATTTTCAGTATCAGGAAGATAGTACACAACTATATATTCCTCAATAGTAATACCACCTCCTACTCCATGATCCCTTAGGTTGACTACCTCTCCTCGGCAGGATAGTCCATTAATAAAATATATGTCCTCTACCTCAAGTCTCAGTGGCATCTTGTCAAGCTGAAATACATCTGTATCTAGATCCCAGTAGTCTACCATCATCTGGAATAGCCTTGGCTGAGCTCTTAAGCTACCAAGTTTCCAAAACTTGTAAAGACCACATCCCCTTAGAGCTTGTTGGGAATTTGCATCACACTACACTTCCCTATCCGCATCCTCATGTTCATGTTCATGCCCTCCTAGCACCATCCTACAAAGAAAACACACAATTTTGATGAGATTTCTCCTCTTTTTTGGGTATGCATGAATTTTCCTGTTGACAGTCGCGTGTATACCCATCCCTATATGCGACCCGATAAACGGTGACCCACGTGGGTCAGGTTACCCATCTTTGGGTGGCTTCAAATAGAAAATTACACCACTGAAATTGAAATAAATAAATGCAAAAGATATAGAATGTGATGAGGAGTTACCTGGCCCTGACGGCTTGCGATTCCATTGCTCCTAGCTCCCGAAAATGGAGATTGAAGTTCACAGTCCAAAATGGATCCAAAAGCACTATATTTGGTAAAAAAATCAAATGGTTTGGTGAAAAATGATTTTTTTACTATTTATAAAATTCCTTTTGAAATTTTTACCCATTTGTCTATAGTTTTGGACCTTTATTGACCCTTTTGAACTGTTTTGGCTTAATCTTGTGATGTAGGGACGTGTTTTGAGCACTTTTTCACCGAGTTCTTGACCTATTTGTGCCTATTACAAGTATATTTTCAAACTAGCATATAGGATAGGATCATTTTTCTTCTTGCATCATGCATTGTCCTATCCATGTCTCCTTAACTATAGGTCTAAACCCAATTCGTAATATTACGAAACCTCACACGGATACTAGAAGTGGAATTACAAAAGTGGTAGAGCCTTCCTATTCATGGATACCCTAGTTAGATCATGCTTTTTCATTTGGTACCCATGTTGCAGTTTCTCCTTAGGTCTAGGAGTCCCTTATAGTCACGCTATGTCTTCGAACAAGAACCACATATTCTTTCTTGAACTTTATGTTGGCCATCTCCCACAGGGACTCCCCTTTATATCAAGTTATAAATGCATTTTCATGCGTCTACTTTCCATATTGAGCATTATGTCGGCTCCCTGCTTTAGTTTTATTAGCCATATAACCTGAGCTTGCATCAATTCCATCCAAGCAGATCCTCTTATATATCTTTCGCAGCTTGATCATCCCTTACCTGGAGGAGACATTCCCTCGAGTGTCCTTGTCCTACACATGTTTGCTTGCATTGAGCATAGGTATGTTCCACTGCTTGGAACTAGTTTTCTTTCCCGCAACACTCATATCCTCCTAGTTATGTACCACAAGAACTTTTATTCTTTTTCAATATTCCTAACATGAAAAAGACCAAAAAAAATTAAAAAACATAAAAAGCCGGACAAGAAATGATATTACTTTTGGCAGTTGTCGAGTCGTGTCGCCTTCGAACATAGCACCGTGTATTCCATCCATTGGTTTGTTTATTAGTATGATTTTAGGAGCCATACTATTATTCTGAGTTTTCTCCACTTACTGGTTATGCTTCCAGTCCCTATGGAGTTTCTACCGATGCCTCTTGTGTCGCAGAGTTTTCCCAGTTTGTATGTCGAGTCTATGCTTCCAGCTAGTCACCATCTTCCTTATGCTCTTGTTCGAAGGAATTTTTATCTTGAGTCGGCCATTCCTCAATTATCTTGTCTTTGCATGTCATCCATTCTCGGTATAGTTACTGGTTTGTTTGATTTCTTCTAAATTATCCATCATTGCTAAGTACCTCATGTTGGTTGATGGGGGATGCCTTAATTCCCTCCTTTCAGTGAAATCCATTCCATCGATTTCAAATCATCTATTCTGGAATAGGAGTCTAGATTCCATTGAGTTCCTTGAGGGTTGTAGTCATCAGTGGCAGTTTCTCTCACCATCGACAGTTTTGGGAATACATCAATGTCCCTTGATCGATGGATTCACTTAAGTGTTCTACCTCAACACATCTATTCACACTTATTTGATTGCACTATGTACCTTGATTCCCATTATCATTATTGGTGGGATATCTCACGTCTATTAATGGTATACATCAATGACCGGTAATCAAACAATGGACCATCATGCTCGACCTCAGCACCTTTATTTGTGTGATGGGACATGTACCAGTATCGGTTTGTGCAGAAGACCTCCGAGCTTGCTGGCATTCCATATATGTTACCTCTTTGATCATGCCAGTATGCATGAGATGTCAGCTCTCATTACCAGACTCCAGTGTACCATCAAATGTCTTCATTTAATATGGAGACCTTATTTCACTGTATATTGTACATGGTGATGACCAAATGACTCATATGTTTATTATTCCTATTCATGGCCATTGTACTATGTTGTATCTGGGACTGCTATACACCTTATTTGCAATCATATGCTAAAACTTATTATTGTATTGTACTGATGAGAGGATGATTTTTCCACCTGGGTATTCATTACTCCACTTCTAGGATTGACATAATGTATTTCAGCCATCATATTACCCCTCTCACCTGACACATTAGGGGGCATATGTTATAGATGATTTTACCACACTTGGTGGATCACACTTTTATGGCCTTCCATGTCCCTATCCAGATTCTTCAAACCCCCCTTTCTCAAAATATACTTTGATGTCCCAATAAACACCTCAAAAATCCCTAATTATTGCTATACATGGGTCACAAGCTTACAACCTGTGTGTACATGCATCATGTCCCACTATGACCTGTGTACATCGGGAAATGTGTCCAAAAATAAAATATTTTGGATTTTTCCTCATAGATCCATGAATAAATTGACCTTTGGCCTTCCATATGCCTAGAAACACTCTGACTCGATCCTTCACTTCCTATTGAAGGGATATATATTGGGCCCCTTAGATACATTAGAGAAAGAGAATTGAAGAGAGAAAGGAAACTATAGTTCATTTGTGCCTCATTCACATATGCTTGAGTATGCATCCCCTTTGTCCTTATGAGCATCCGTTGTTGCTCTTCCCAATATTTCCTTTGAATTGTGAGCTTGCCATTGAGATGGATGATTGAAGTGGTGGAGGCCCTGGTGGAGGACTCGGTTTCTCCATTTTGACGAGGTTCCAACAGAGATTGTCACTTGTATCTCTGTTCATAATTAATAGAAATATCCATTTCTCATCTACTGTATGTGTGTAACTATGTATGATATTTATCCATGGATGATGTAGTTACTTTTATTTATACATATTGGTTTTATATATGCTAGAGTAGGCCTAACACTTTAACGTATATCATGCTTTCCTTTTTCGTTGTTGTTGAGGATGAATTGTATCATGTAGGCACAAGTGTGGTTGAAAAGCTCAATGAGGATCGAATACAACCTTTTGAAATAAGTACACATTCCATCCCTTAGTGTTATTTCTTTTTATCTCTATTGCATATTGAAATGGGCTTGTTTCTTGTGTCATTCAGTCTATTGTGGTCCACCTCAAGCCATAGTAAATATTCTCCATAACACATGGGGAAGCTACATGCTTTCCATTTGGATCATTAAGTTGGAGTTTGGATTCCTCCATTGATTGGGCGAGTGTATACATGTCGGAGTTGAACAACCCCAAAGGTAAATTTATTTCTTACATAAGCTAAGTTTCATTATATGTTACCCATATTTCATACGAGCAGTGGCCTAAGCATTGATGGTTTCTTTATGATTCTCTCAATATACATGGATGGACATGGGGTCACCACCTGTGCCTTGAGAAAATAAATGATGTGTGTTTCAATGCTACCTTGCACATGGAGTCACATATTTGGAGGGATTTGATATGATTCATCCCCACATTGAGGAGTTCCATGCTTGTTGGGGAAGTCCCAGATATATTCAATTTTTCATTGGGAGTTATCAACTTTCAGTGTGGTGGTGTAATTTTGACATCCTTCCTGACGATAGATTCTTCCACTTGATTGTGATTTTGGGGAGGATGTAGTTGAGACATTGGGACCCTAACATTTCTTGGAATAATAGATTTCTAAAAGTGGTAGGAACATTTGGATCTTTGCAAAGGAGGAAGTGGGATCCATACATTCTACTAAGTTATCTTAGTTGGGTTGAAAGTTTTGTTGAAAAGGAGGTAGTCATTAGGGGAGTGATTATAATCAAAGTGGTGAAGCAAAAACATGATGGACCTTTGGTATTTATCTTGGAATTGGTGATTCCAAATCTTGACAGACAACAACATATTCTGGGTATTGAAGTCAATGGTTGGATTCATAGATGGTTGGACTTGATTTATTGCTTGAGGACAAGAAATTTTGAGAGGGGAGGACTGTAATGTCCCTATTTTCTAGATAACACCATTGCCAAACCCCTATCCCTTGAGAACCCCATGGTTCTTAGTGGAGAACTAGATTAATTAAAAAGGAGGTTAATTTTGATAGACAATAAATATCCTTGTATGCAAATTTTATACTTAGGATAAAATTTTAATGTTTTAATTATTTTATATTATTTTTTGTACCTAGTGGATGTCTGAGGTGGGAAAAAGGGGGGGGTGGGATTGGGATGCATGAGGCCTTATGGACCCAATGGGTTGTCACACTAATTAGCATCTAGGATAAATTTAAGAAAGATCTAGAAAAGTTGAAAAATGAAAGGATGACAAAAGAAACCAGATAGAAAAGAATGCACAAAGAAGGAAAGTGTAGAAAAAGTTCTCACCATGAAAAGAAGGCAACTTTTTAAAGTCAGGAGGGCCCATTTTCCAAAAATGATAAAGGAAATTCAATCTAAAAGGTAGGACAACGCAGTTTCCAAAACCAAGAAAAGGAAACTCAGTCTAAAAGTAGGAGGGAACAATTTCCAAAAATGAGAAAAGGAAAGTCAGTCTAAAAGCAGGAGGGCACAAGTTCCAAATGAAGAAAAAGGTATGTCAATGGAAAAGAGGGAAATTCCCAATTCAAATCATGAGGGCGTATTGGTTGAGGAAAGTGTGACACATGAATAGTAAATTTGACCTAGAAGCCATGTTTCCTATAAAATAATGATAGAACACCCCTCTCATATCTTTTGGAATTTTGAATTTGTGTGTGAGTGATATTTGAGCCTCACTAGTGCTTGGATATGTGCCCAAGCTATATTTGAGTGATGTACCCCTTGTTATCAACCCAAATGGCACTTCTCCATCTGAGTGCCAACTTTCCATATGTTGGTACACAATAGGACACTATAGGATTGAAGTTTTCCTAAACACTATAGATGGGCATGACATGAGATGCATTTACCCTTTGACCAGCATGCCATTTTAATTTTCTATGTGTTGATTGCTGTACGTGACTATCTCCACTGGAACTCATGTACATATGCGACTATGTATGTTGACAACCCACATACTGTACGCGACTATTCTCACTGTAACCCGCGTACAGATCTGTACGCAGGTTTCCCTTAAAGCAACTCGCGTGTCATACGCGGGTTGCCTATATAAATAGTCGCGTACACATCCATTCAACATTAAAAAGGATAAAACATGATTAATGCAGATTAGTTGATCCCTAATCATTAACTATATCAACTTTCTCAACCTCCTCAACCTTTGAAACTGCTCTATTTCCCAAAGTATAAATAGAGGCCTTGGGGAGGGCATTAAGACAAGGAATCTTGGAGAGCAAAGTTATGCTGGTGGTATATCTTCAGAAGTCTTTAGAGCAGCAGAACTTAGAGTCCTTTGGTTGCAGAGGATTCCTTGTTTCAGGCGTTGGGTTGTACACTTATCTCATTCACTGATTGTTAATAAAGAGAATTCTTCTTCCAACTTTGTGTTGAGTGTCTTTCATGTATCATGGTTGGTGAATATATTCGATTAAGCACTTTATATATTGTTTATATAACCTATCATATATACATGTATAAGTTTGTACTTGGAGAATTTTCTCTTTGCAAGTGAAGGAGGTGCATCCCTGAAATATTTGGAGAGAAGCAAAGTGGGAGAAGACAAAGCTTGGATCAACCGTCGATAATTGGGTGAGTCCAACATATATTCCTATTTCCTTTCTGTACTTTGAAGATGGTTGTCTATAAGTTTTAGATGTACATTGGTAACCCTATACCCTAGGTTATAAGGGTGTTTATTCCTAAACAACAGAACTGGCGACTCCACTGGGGAGCCCAGACTGTTGTGGGTTAATTCTGTAGATTAGTGGCTAGTCTTTGCCTTGATTCAGTGTGTGGTGTCTTGTCTTGGTTCATGCTTAGAGTGGTGTTTGAAGACCTTTAAAAATTTTCTTTTTATTTGAAAATTTTATACCTGTACGCGGGTTTCTCTTGCACACAGTCGCATACAGAGGTCGTCGTATGCGGGTTGCTCTATAGCACAGTCACATACAATACACAGGTTGCCCTTGTACATAGTTGCATACAAGCTTGAGCACAAAATTTTTGGATTAGGGTTTGCTTGTCCCTGTCCTTTTATATATTTTGTCTTGTTGAGTGGCCTTATTTTATGAGCATTGCACTGTGAGTTTGATGACCTCGTTAGCCATACCTTGTGCTTTATTGTAAAGCTCTTGAGTTCTTATTGTTTGTATTGTTTGTCTGTTAGCAACTTGAAGTGGATTTTCCTATTGGGTAATAGGTTTAAGTGCTATTTTTCTAAATCATTGATTAGGGTTCTAGACACTGTATATTCCATTCTATTTTCGAATAGTATTGGTCCAACCGCCGATTCCCCCAAGCCTAGCAGGTTCTTCTGGTGGTATGGTCACTGGGATTCCTAGTGTACCTACAGTTCCAACCTCCTTTTCACACACTACCCAGAGTGCTCCGAAAGGATCCTTGGCTTTTGTCCAAGGATTTCCTTGGAATGGGGGGCACATACCCCCATCCACTCTATATGTAGGCCCACCACCCTCTTATGTAGGGTTGCATTTTGGAAGCACTAACCCTTATGGTAAAGGTTTCCAGACCCCGATCTCTATTCCATTCATGAGCTCTCCCTTTTCTCTTTTTAGCAGAGGGATACCTGCTCCTATTTTTCAACCCCTAGTTTTGACTGGGGCAGCCAAAAACCTCTTATACTACACCATATACCAACAATCCTGTGGCTTACGGATGGAATCTGTTTCAAAGTAGCCCATCCACTTCGCATCTGGCAGCAGGGGGAAACCCCACCTTTACACATGGGAATTTGGGGGAAAGTCCCTCTAATCCCCAAACTGGTACTTTTAGTGCTCCGGTTTGACCTAAGATTCCTTTCCTGGCAATGTTAAACTTGTCAGATTTGTCTAAACTGATGATTGACCCGGTGAGGCATGATCCCTCCTAGCCACCTATACCCACCAAGTTGCCCTCAGACATCCCAAAATTCAAAGGCAAAGTTGGTGAAGATCCTGGGGCTCATGCCACCACTTTTCATTTATGGTGCTCTTCCAACTCACTGAATGAAGATTCAGTTAGGTTGAGGCTTATCCAAAGAACATTGACGAGTACTGCATCAAAATGGTACATTGAGTTGCCTTCTACTGCATTTAGTAGTTTTTGGGACTTGGCTAATGCTTTCCTTAGCCACTTTCAGCTTCCTGTCTGATATGATTTCAGAACAAACTTGTTGTCTACCTTCCGGAAGAACAAGGCTACCCATATCTCGGATCACATCCAAGAATGGAGGAGGTGAAAGAGCCTTATTAAAGCCACTATTCCTATTGAGTTATTACTAGAATGGTTCCTTAAATCACTATTTCCTTATATATCTAAGGACATATCTACTTCAGGAGTGACGAGTGAGGAAGAAGCTATCCTCATGGCCTAGCAACTTGACTTGATTTACTCTCAGTCTGGGATCTTGTATGAGATTATCCCTAAGGCACTGAGGCCAACACACGATGCAGAGAAACCTAAGCTTGGACCCCATGTCGATGCTTTGGTTGGGTCCGTTAATTCTCCCACTATAGAATATTTGGCCAAACAGCTCCATCAACTGTCCATTAAACATTCTACGGTGGAGGCAGCAAAGGCTGCCCCCTCACCCCAAAATGCAAATTTTTTGGCATAAACCTCTCAGAAGGGTAATCAACAGCCTGGTGGGAAAAAGAAGAGAGGAAAGAAAGGGGAGGGAAATCAAAACAAGCAGAAACCCACAAATAATGCTGATGGGGGAAAGAAAGAAAATAAAAAGGTGAAATTCCCATGTAAGTTGTGCCATGAGGATCACCTCACCCATCTTTTTCCCCTTATGGAACAAGCCCAGAAGCTGTTAAAAGCTCAACAACCGGATGTCCTGAAGGATCCGTTTCCCCAAGGGAAGAATTCTGCTTTAGCTTCGAATGCAGCAGGGGGCACCCCAAATGCCCCTGACCCCAATTATATCAACATGGTTCGATATTCAACTTTGATACAGACCAGGAATAAGAAATATCAAAAAGGGACCTCTGAGAAGGGTAAGTATATAGGTGAAACTTCTAACCCTCTCACGATCGAGAAACTTGCTGAAACTATGCCAAAGATACCAAAAGGTGTCTTTAAGAAGACCTTGCATAATCCTAATGTTAGGACTAGATCCAACTATTCCTTGGTTGAAAACTTAGCCCAGACACATTGTGCAATGTCGGCTTTAGAGGTGTTACAGAGCTGTCCCACCCAGCGGGATGCACTCTTAGCAGCCTTAGGCAGTATGGACTCATCGAGTCTCATGGCAAAATTTCACTTATCTAATGTTGAAATTCACCTACCTTACCATGTAGCCTTATCAATAGATGTCATCCATGGTGGAAATACCATTGGAAGGGAAGTTGTTGATGAGGGTGCTTCTACATGTGTTATGTCCTTGTCATGTTGGAAAGCTCTTGGATTCCCAGAGCTGGTCCCGTCAAACACCCTGCTTACTGCTTTCGACGAAAGGTAATTTTGTCCACATGGTATCCTACTGGATTTTGAAATTAAGCTGGTAGGGAAAGCGGTGTTTTTTGAGGTGGAGGTGATTGATGCACCTTTGGACTATAATTTGCTTTTGGGAAGAAGCTGGACTTATGCCATGTCTGCTATTGCATCGGCCGTCTTTCGGGGGCTAGTGTTTCCACACGAAGGGAAGTTGGTTACTGTTAACCAACTCGATTTTACTCAAAAAGGCCACATGGAGTCTAATGAGTCTGCTATGCCATTGGTTGATCAGGTCAAACCTGCTACACAGATCTTAGGGGCTAGAATGTATGCATCACTGATGGGCACATTCGATCTTCCATCTCCTATTAATTATATAGGTTCTACTAGTGTGATAAATTTCATTGCTACAGTTGTTGATAGGACTGATCCTTGGATTCTCCCTACCCACCATGAACTTGAAGTGCCCCTATTGGCAGTGGAAGTAGCTTATCAAGCTATCACACAAACCAATGTTGATCCCATTGCAGTTCCACTTTCAGTCTCAGAGGAATTGGAAGAAGTCTATCTGCCTGCTTGGGTAGAAAACTCTTTGCATTCGATGAATTGTTTAGATATGGTTTAACCTTCTGATGAATCCATTCTTGAAGCCATGTGCAGACGAGATAAGATTTGTGAAGATCTTCATCATCGATCCTGTTTTCTTCCAAATCTAAGCAGGATAGAGAATCAAGAGTTTCATGTGAGACTGACAGATGATGTTGATACGCCCGTTAATCGCTTACCCAGGGAAGGAATGTTTGCTGAGGGGAATATGGAAAATATTTTTGATACCATCCCTATCAACATCTATGTAAACCTTGACATTGTGGAAAATATACATATTGGAGCAAACTTCTCTCCTGAGGAGATTTCCATTTATACCACCTTGTTTAAGGAATTCCGCAACATTTTTTCCTGGTCATATGAGGAGATGCCAGGAATTGATCCATCTATAGTCGAGCATGAGATCCTAACATACCCTGACTCTAAACTTGTTTAGCATAAGTTGAGACCTGTTAACCTGCGCAAAGTGGCGGCAATGAAGGCTGAAGTGGAAAAACTACTGAAAACTGGTTTTATTTATCCCATAACTTTGATGAAATGGGTATCCAACCCTGTTCCTATTGATAAGAAGCAAGGGACCATACGTGTATGTACTGACTTTAGAGATTCAAACAAATCATGTCCTAAGGACAACTATCCCATGCCATTTATAGATCAAATTATTGATGCTTGCGCGGGAAGTGAAGTGTTTTCGTTTATGGATGGTTTCTCCAGATATAATCAAATTCAAATAAAATCGGAAGACCAACATAAAAATGCTTTCATTTTTCCTTGGGGCACCTTCACGTACAAAAAAATTCCCTTTGGATTGAAAAATGTTGGGGCAACCTTTCAGCGGGTAATGAATTTTTCCTTTCATGATATCAAAGCCATTGTTGAACCTTACCTTGATGATCTACCTACACATTCTCGTAAGAGGATTGACCATCCAAATCACCTGCGTTTGATATTTGAATTATGCAGATACTATAAAATTCGCTTGAATCCCCACAAGTGTGTGTTATGTGTCGAGTCAGGGAGACTGCTCAGATTCATTATTTCTAATAGAGGTATTCAAGTGGATCTGTTAAAAGTTGAGGCCATTGTAAATCTTCCTCCTCCTTTTTCTATCAGGTAGCTTTAGATCCTGCAGGGAAAGTCCAATTTTCTTCAATGTTTCATTGTAAACTATGCCAATATTACTAAGGGTTTCATGCACCTACTAAAATAGGACACCCCAATTGTATGGGATGAAACTGCACAACTCGCATTCGAGGCATTGAAAAAAGCTTTGTTGTTGGCACCATTATTGCATCCACCAGATTAATCTAGGGATTTTATATTGTATCTGGCCGTGTCTGAGTTGACCATAGAGGTGGTCCTAGTCCAGGAGGACGGTAGGCTCCAAGAGCATGGCATTTACTATCTTATCCGTGCTTTAGCCAGACCTGAACTGAGGTACTCCCACGTTGAGAAGTTGGCCTTAGCAGCTGTTTATGCTATTCAGAGGTTACATCACTACATCTTACTAAGGACTACAACGGTAGTGGCAGATGTTAATCCTTTTCAATATTTTTTGTCCCAACGGATAATTGGAGGAAAATTCAACGAACAGATAGTCATTATCCAAGAGTTTGACTTGGATTTTCAGTATGCCAAATCCAAAAAATCCTTAGTTTTTGCTAAACTTATTGCAGAATTTCCAGTAGATGAAGATGTAGCTATTGAAGAAGACTCATTCCCAGATGAGTGCATCTTTTTTATTTACACCTATGATCCCTGGTACAGAGATATACTTATCTGACTCCATACTTTGAAGTATCCTACAGCTCTCTCATGGGAAGAATGACGTAAACTACACCTACATGCTAAGAACTACCTCATCATAGGAGATACTTTATATCGTAGAGGGATAGATTATGTTTTGCGTTGATGTTTGACCCACGAGGAAGCAGAGATTGTCCTAAATGATGCCTATAGTGGAGTGTGTGGGGGTCATTTATCTGGGTTAGCAATGGCCTAGAAAATATTACGTACCGGTTATTTTTGGCCCACAATCTTTAAAGATTGTGTGGAAGTAGTGAAGCACTGTCATCCTTGTTAGCTTTATACCAGGAAAATGCGGTCACATCCTACTCCGTTATTTCCCGTTATCTCGGCGGTCCCCCTCATGAAGTGGGGGATTGATTACGTGACGTGTAACCCAGCCTTGGCTGGGGGGCAAAAATATATCATTATCGTTGTGGACTATTTTACGAAATGGGCAGAGGCAATGCCCACCTTTAGAGCTGACGAGGAAACTGCAGCTTTTTTCGTGTTCAATCAAATTATAGCACGATTTGGTATACCCAAGGTGATTGTCACTGACCATGGCAGTCATTTTCAAAATAGCATGATGATGGAACTTATCACTATGCTAGGATTTAGACAGGAGCATTCATCCTCTTTCTATCCTCAAGCCAATGGTCAGGTCGAGGTTGTCAATAAAAGTTTGAAAACTATCCTCAAACGTACTATTAATGCATCCCGTTCAAACTGGCATATCATGCTATACCTTGCTCTTTGGGTGTATCAAACCAATGTAAAAACTGCTATGGTTTTCTCCCCCTTCCAACTCATCCATGGAGTGGAAGATGTTACCTCGATTGAATGTGAAATCCCGTCTTTAAAAATTGCTATTCATGTGTTACCAGATACGACTGAGCTTGAAGAATGTCTATTACATTTAGAACACCTTGATGAACAACATAGAGATGCGCTGATAGCAAACCAAGCTCATAAAAATAGGGTCAAAATCCAATATGATAAATCAGTCAAGCCTCGAATTTTCTCTAAGGGAGACCAAGACAAAGAACCCCTGGGGGCAGGAAATTTCAAGTCTATGTGGTTAGGACCTTATATCATGTCGAAAGTATTAAAGAAATGTGCATATGAATTGATAGATTTTGATGGGAATAAGCTGGCTGAGCCTAGAAATGGGCTCTACCTAAAAAAGTACTATGCTTAGGATTAGCACTTTTTCTTGTATTTTATTGTATGTATTTTTATGTACATTAGTTTGTCAGTTTGTGTTTTTGATACCATATGCTGGTTGTTTTAGATGTCTTCTGAGAGGTTCGTAGGTTTCGCTGATGGCACCATTCTCCACACTTGTAATTTATCTTCGGCTGCATGGGTCATTTATTCACCCTCAGGACAGTTAGTTGCCTCAGGAGGTGCTTGCTTAGGTATTGCTTCCAATAATGTGGCTGAATATAGGGCCGTAATTGAGCTTCTATGGGATGCTTTGTCACGTGGTATCACTCTGCTGGAAGTCTGACTGGACTCTCAACTGGTTCTTTCCCAGCTCAATCAGGCTTATCACGTGTGGAACCCTATTCTATTACACCAGTTTATGCAAGTTAGGTTATTGGAAAGACATTTTGAGTTCATTACATTCAATCATATTCCAAGGAATCAAAATTCATTAACTGATGCATATGCTAATTACATCTTGGATTGGCATTTAACAAATTTTCCATAAAAGTATACAGCAAATACATAAAAACATTTGTAAATAAACCGACAAAATATGTGTGTGTGTGTGTGTGTGAATATATGTTCATATAGATAGGTCGAGTCTTTGATCCTCGGATCCATTCATAACTGTATAATATACAAAAATATACCAAGTATGGATCAAAGTACATCAAATGACCTAGATCTAAGCTAGACCACCCTAGTCACTTGGACCACCCTAGTCCCACCGGTCACCCTATACTCTGGCTTCTTCAGCCTCTTCAGCTTCAGCAGCCTCAACAGCATCTATGTATACTAATACTTCTCTGGCTACCTGCCTCAAAAGGCATATCCAGATAGGTGGTACACCAACCACAAACTCTTGCATGATGGCTGGGATGTGCTCAATCCGTAAGGTGGGTACTCTCTGGGTAAGCCTAGCCAACTTCCCCTCCAGAACCCTAATTAGCCCTTGGTCTTCTCCCAAGACAGGACACACATACATGCGTGGATGCCCTTCAGGGCGAACTGGTCCAATATCTGCATTTGACATTTTAATAGGATTAGAACTCTTATACATATGTATATATCTCTATATTTTAAAATTCATAAAAATTTGAAAATTTGAAAATAAAAAATTACCTAACTCTCCCCATGCTCCTCCTGGAGGGAGGATGAGGTCTACATCACCCCAGAAATCCATTCCAGCATATGGAAACTACTCCAGTGCTGGAAACTGTTGCTCCCACCAAAAGTAGAAGTCGTCATCATAGACATTCTACACTGAGCCACCACCTCCCTGACGAAGGAAGATATCTCCCCATCTACTTAGCCTAGGCTGATGAGGAGAACGAACTGAAAAGGGTAATATAGGGCTCAATCCCAGCACTCTCTCAAAGAAGAAGACTACTAGTATGCTAGAATATCCAAAATTATTCCTCCTGCCTCTCTTGCAGTCAGAGAGCTATTTTCTCATAATTGGGATCACTCCCGAGCACCAATCATATAGGCCCCCCTGCATGCAATCCACCACTAGTCTCATTTGGTTCCATGTTGCAAGGTGAAGTGAAGATGACCCTGCAACCCTCACTATTGTACTTGTCAATACCTGTAGAGGAAGATCACGTATGTGCAAAATGGGGTTGCAGCTACCCCTCTTTTGTGTGCCTGGTGCGTAGTATATATCAATGTAGTTTTGGACACTTAGAGGGTCACCGCCTCTACCAGTGCCTTCCAAGTTTACCAGAGCTCCTTGTCATGATAGACCGGCAATGAAATAGAAATCCTCTGAAGTAATCTCCAAGGACTCACCTTGAGGTCAAACATGCCCAAGTCATGATCCCAGTAATTTATCAGGAACTCTAAGAGGTGGACATTGGCTCGCATAGGTGAGGTACATAAAAAATTTAACAACTTACTTGAACGTAAAACATTCACGGTGGGGGAATTTTGGAGTGCTTCTTGGTCCATATCTTCATGTTCACACTCCCTCCACTCAAGCACCATCTTTCAACCAGGTAAACAAGCAATTAAAAACATTTAGTTTCATATAAAATTTCAAAATTTTGACCCCATATGCTTCTTTTTCCCCTCACGCGGTGTATGCGAGTGTCCATTAATGCATTTCGCGTATTGTACGTGACTATCCTTTGGGAAACCCGCGTACAGAACATGTGTACATGACTTTCAATATAGCCAACCCGTGTACACAACGTTTCTTTATTGAGGATGCTTAAAAACATGAAATTAGGGCCTAATTTTGATAATTGCTTGGATCAAATTGAAGAGCATGGAGTGTAGTATTACCTGACACTTACGGATTTGGAAATGTTCCACTGGATTATCCACACCGAGCAATTGAAGGTAGAGGTGAAAAATTGTCTTTTATGGCTAAAAATCCAAATGGTGAGTTTTTATTTGAGTTTTGAACTATTTATAGAAAATGTATTTGTTAAGTGGGTTTTTTCCCTATAGTTCATAGTTTATAAAACTAATACCATATCTTTTTTTCCTTGTAACGGGTTTATCATGATTTTAAGATGTTTTTTGCTCATATAGGATGGTTTTTTGTTGTTTCACATGCATTCTGCATTTATACCTATTCCATCTCAAACCTAGCAATTAACATTCTGACCATGGACTATGGTATTTTTAACCATTAGCTCCTTGTCTTTACCATTGTTCTTCCATGGATAGGGCCTTCCTCTCATGAGTATCCCCATTTAGAACCTATTTTATCTTTCGATACTCATGCTGCAGCTGTCTTAGGTACAGGGGAATATTTTTAGCTATTTTTCATGCCAAATTGAGCCTCATTTTGGTCTCTTTTAACAAGCTATCCCTTTATAGGACTCCCCGCCCTTATGGAGCTTCTTTAGGCCCAGGTTTGACTCCTTAAAAATAGACTTAACTGCCGAGTTAACTTGTCCATTCAAGCTCATTAAGAATAAATGAATGGGCATCCACATTGGTGGTAGGTTATCTCTTTCTCAGACCATGTGGAATAATACGAGAAAGGATCACTCTCTTTTCTTAAGAATTGACAAGAGTATTCTTAGGTACAAATTTTATCACATTTCCAGACCCCAGGGACTAAATTTATGGAAAAGGAACACCCGATTTGAGCTCAGTTTTCTCTTTTTTGTGCTCTGGACCTAAACATGAAAAAGATTATGAGTGTACTTTGTGTCTTTGTCATGCTCGTTAAACACTAAGAACAAAGCATCGAGTTTATTGTTGTAAGCCCCATTTCTCGTACTCAAATGGATCTTTTCGAGTGATCTTGCTTTCCTTCACACTTGTAAAACTCAAGTTATTTGCTGCTCTTGAAGGAGCATTGGGTAGGTGGTAATTTAACCTTTTTCGAACCTCCCTGACTAAGTATGAAAAAGGTTCACCTTTGCTTCTACGGAAGTTAAGAGAGTTCTTCTTGTTGATGTATATGTAACTTCAGAATGTATTCTTATATGTATTTTATATATTGTAACCCGATGTTTATTCCAGGATGTTTCTATTATGTATTTGAGTCATATTGTCTTACCCCAATGTTCCGATCGGGAGGATTATTAATGTAAACAAGTCTTGTTAATTCATTAGGTAAGTCCCCACAGTTTCGGGGCACTTGGGTTATTATACACTAATTAAGGTGTAGGCTCGAGTAAGTAATTGTAAGTTAAGCCTACATGGTTGAGTGCACTTCAAGTCAACGGAAGAATATAAATAGAGAGTGAGAGTCTCTCTATTTATCACTTGTGAATTACATCACTTGCTCTCTCAAGTGCGGCACACCTTTGGAGAAGGAAATACTTTGGCTTGACAGAAGACAGAAGGCTGCTGTTGTGTTGGGAGGTCATCTTACTGTTTTGGGTTTCACATCTTGTGATGATACTATCTTAGAGGAAGTTGAGGGGTTTTCTCCATTTATGGTTTCCCCTATCAAAACTCTTTGTGTCTTTTGTCTCATGTGATGTGATTATGTTATTGCTGTGCATGTTATTCTCTCAATGAAAAGATCCTAACATAACGCTAGCTTAAATGTTGAAAAAACTAACATGGTATCAGAGATAACCTGAGAAGAAGACATTATGCAGCTATAGGAACTAGGGCTTCCTATTTTTTGGATCTTCCTCCACATATTTTCAGCAAAAGTATGCTAGGATGACTCTCCATTGAAGGGTGCATCTTTCTGTCGATGCGGAATTCAATTTCAAGCATTTTCAGTTTCGATGTGGAAATTAGGGATTTCTACAGAAGAGGAATTTTTTGAGTGAGACTAGTATAGGGTTATTATCCTCATCAAAACTGAATTTTAGAGACCTGGATCAAGAAATTTGGTTGGGTGAAACTCCAGGAAAGTCAAACCCTAGTTTGACCCTGAGCTAGGAGAAACCCTAAATACTAAAACTGCTAAATTTTGGTACACTCGCTATATTCTGAGATTGGTGAAGTCTCAAAAGCTAAACATTTCAGAGGGCGAAGATAAAATCCTGATGAACACTGTGTCCAAAGCTCAGCCTCATATTCACTGTATTCCGGGAGATATGATCTCTCAAAGTTAGGGTTCTAGCCTCTTCCAGAAATCATCCATAAACAGGACACCTGGGGAAAATTGCAATATCTTGGGCTACAGAGGTCCAAATGGAATTCCTGAAGATTTTAAATAAAGGGCACGGACTGTAATTTCTGTGATCCAAATATCAGACTCAGAATATGAATCAGGGACACGTGGAAGGCCGTACAACTTCGATGTTATGAACAGTCCTGTAACAGGTCACCTTGGGAAAAGGATCATAAATCCCAAATGGTGAAACCAATTATGATGAAACCTATGGTGTTGGATCAGGGACATGCGATTTTACCTCAGTGCTAAATTTCAGACACAGAGGAGCAATAATTTCTGAGATATAATAGAAACAGTAACAGGCATTTCTGCAAAAGAAATCAGAAAATTAGGGCTTCCTGTTCCGGGAGCTTCCCTCCACTATTTTCAGAAAAGGAGTACATTGGACAGCTCCATTTGAAGAGATCCATCTGTTCATCCAATCAGATCTGAAATATTCCAAGTTTTGAAAATTAGGGTTTCTGCAACAAACCCTAGATCAGCAAACTCCGGGACAAGGGCGGACACCTCAAATCGGTAAGATCTAATCCTTTGCTATTTCCATTTGAGGTTCTCATTTCAAAGTGATAAGCTTGATGATAAGCTTGGTGAAGTTGAAAAATTCCAAGCATAGAAGTATTTTATCTCTCTGGATTGGACACCTACATGAGTACAGAGGTTCCAGTTTCAGAGGGAGACGAGGCGAAAGAAGACATCATGCTCATGCTGCAGAGGATGATGAACCATCCAAAAAGAGATCCAGACATGAAAGTGAAGATTCTTCAAGCGAGGATGAATATGTTCTGATATCAGCTCTCATAGGTAAAATTACTCATGGAAGTGATGATTGACTTATAGACAGTGGGGCTTCCAAACATATGACGGGATTCAAGGAATCCTTTGTAAGACTGTCAGAACATGAATCAC